>JADBJO010009367.1:17500-27500 GCA_016801955.1 Conus betulinus
ATTCTGATTGTTTGGATCACTCTGATGAGAAGTCTTGCTCTATATATAATAAGGCTGTTCTAAACTCTTATAAAAAGAAAACAAAAGGCTTAATTATTACCTTAGATGGCACTGGTTATTACATTAAGCAAATCATGAAAGATGACGTGCCATGTCCAGTGACACACTATCGCTGCACAGCAGAGTGGTTGTACTGTCTCCCTGTCTACACTCGCTGTAATGGATTGTCTGACTGTGTTTATGGAGAAGACGAACAAGACTGTGAGAGGGGAGACCTGCCCTGGATTCTATCAGTGCCGAGATTCCACAGTGTGTGTGCATGGAGATCATCTGTGTGATGGCTGGGGGCAGTGTCCACAGCGGGATGATGAACTGATGTGTGACATGATGACCTGTCCTGAAGGCTGTCTGTGTCAAGGTCATTCTTTCTGGTGCAGCAAACCATTTCTGCCTGACCTTTTCCCTGAACTTCGTTACTTAGATGCCACAGGCACAGGAATGTCATTAATAGATTTGAGGATAAATGTGTATCTAGCGTTTCTGATTCTGTCTGACTGCTCCCTATTTAATGTATCATGTATAAAGCTTCACAATCTGCAATACATTGACCTTTCCAATAACCACATAAAGGCTCTTCATCTGGATCATGTTTTTTCAGATTCCACATCTAAAGACCCTCTTCTTAGCAAACAATCCACTAAGTCGTATCACAAATAAACTGGGGAAGCACGTAAATTATGCACTGAGACGAGTGTTTTTATCTAAAACGCATGCCAACATTATCAACACACTGTTGTCTGTATATCTTTATCATGCAGAATTGTTGACATCTCTCTGTCTTCAGCAAGACGAATCGAGTGTGTGGGTTTAAAAAATGCACCATGGCTGACCAAAGTAGATTTAAGATGGAATCCAATTGAAAGCTTTCCGTCGGATTTCTTGTCAAGGACAGAACACTTAAAAATCATCTTTTCCTCAGACTATAGGTTTTGCTGTGAGAATCTGTTTTCTCCACATTCAACCGACCTGAAATGTGTAGCGCCTCACACCTTCCTACGGTCCTGTAGAACCCTCCTGCCATCAGAGTTGTATAAAACCTTCTTCTGGTTAACTGGCATGGCCGCCATCGTAGGGAATTCATTGTGCTTCTTAGCCCTATTTGCAATAACCAAATTGTATGAGAGAAATTTCGTAGCAGCTGTTGGGCATTTGCAGTTTGCTAATATCTGTATGGGATGTCATGTTGGAATTACGATTGTGGCAGATGGTATATTGCAGGGACGATACATCCAATCAGAAAAATATTGGGTCAATAGCATTATCTGTAAAGTGAGTGGCTTTCTATGGTTTGTATCTATTGAAATGTCCGCTTTCATTATCATGTTGATCTGTGTGAACCATTTCATTCTTCTTTATTATCCTGGTGAATCACGAAGACTGAGCAAAGCGTTCACAGTTGTGACTCAATATGCAGCATGGGTTGTGGGAATCGTGCTATCAGGGATACCGTTTCTCCCTGGTTTGTCTCAGTGGGGTCTGCAGGGTCAGTCAGGTCTCTGTCGTTTGGCTCTAGTCACTCGCTATAATGATTTCCTGACATTCAAGTGGTTTTACTGCTGTTGTGATCATGAATTGCACGTTCTCCGTGATAATAGTGAGTTTCCTTGTCGCCATCCACAGACGAATTCCAAAGTATAGAGTTCAGCTCAATGTCTCTCTAAGGTCACTATATCATTCCGCCCAGTTGATGACAAAGACTGCTAATGCAAACTCTGGTTCCTGGTTGACATTAGGTCTGATTATGATCATGACTTCATCTGGCGTCAGTGTTTTAGACACAACCCATAAGGCGATGATTGTGTTCGTGATTCCGCTGAGCTCTGCTCTGTACCCTTTTCTGTATGCGTGGACTGTGGCGGCAGAACAAAGGGGACAAGCAAAAGAAGAGAAATTGCTAAAACTGCTGAAAGCACGGGTAAAATTTCAGCCATATAAAATAGTACAATAAATGATATGTAGGCACCATCGTCGAGTACAGAAAGGAACAGAATCAGGATTATTCTTTTTGTGATGACTGTGGATGAAGAAAAGCACACAACGACATTCCAAGACTTATTGTACTTCGTATACTCAGGTAAAAGGCTCTGAGAACCAAAGAGGAAGATTTGTCTATGCTGTTCATCACGTAGCACTCACATACACACATACGTAGTTGATAGAGAGCAAACTATTATGTATATGTGTAAGTTCTCTCTCCCCCTCTCTCCCTCCCTCCCTCCCCCCCCCCTCTCTCTCTCTCTCTCTCTCTCTCTCTCTCTCTCTCTCTCTCTCTCTCTCTCAATGCAGCAAAAGATGGTTCGAGTGTCGAACATCCACAGAATCACCATACCCTTCATGTGGATATACTATTGAAAATGACGAGCACTCTTCTTTGAATGCACTGGCTACAGTGATGTGCGTGCAAAATGTTCTTTTTCACTTTGGATATTTGTGAAAGGCAAGATGTTGCTTTCTAGTTATCGTCTGATGACGACTGTATACTGAAGTCAGTTGCTGAATCCAATACAGAAACATTGAAAATCAGACGAAAGCATTTATGATATTGCATTAAAAAAAGTTACGTACACTCAAAACAATACCACTAAAAGCATGTGGAGGAGTTCAGTATATGGTCAACGCTTAGATGAGTGGATGGTCGAAGCAATCTGTAATATTACTGTTTCATCGTTTGTACAAGTGCGTCGTTTGTACGTGTGCGTGCGTGTGTGCGTGCGTGCGCACGTGCACGTGCACGTGTGTGTGTGTGTGTGTGTGTGTGTGTGTGTGTGTGTGTGTGTGTGTGTTTGTGTGTAAGTGTGTGTGTGTGTGTGTGTGTGTGTGTGTGTGTGTGTGTGTGTGTGTGTTGTGTGTGTGTTGTGTTGTTGTTGTTTCTGTTGTTGTTGTTGTTGTTTTTGTCGCCGTTGTGGTTTTTGTGGTCGTCGCTGTTGTTCTTGTTGTTGTTGTTGCTGCTGCCGCTGTAATGTTAAAAGGGTACTCGTATATGAGATGATATCCGAAGATTCGCGCTTTACTTTTTTTTTTTCTCTACGTTTTGTTTGTTTTGAAGCGATTGATCATTGGGAATAACTGTGCAAAATTGCTTGTAATGAATATACGGAAGTGGGATGCGTCATTACCCTGTTACTCCCCTTGTCATAGGCCCTGTTGATAATGGCAATAAAATATCAAAGTGTCCAAGTGTCAACTCTCTCTCTCTCTCTCTCTCTCTCTCTCTCTCTCTCTCTCTCTCTCTCTCTCTCTCTCTCTCTCTCTTGGGCGCCATGACGTGTTACTGAAAAGTTCAAGTGGCATGTTATGCGTCCAACTAATTCTTCCTACCTGACAAAGAAAAAGCGACTCTAAGTTACCACTCTCAACCAGTTGCTTCATTCTCAGCCATGCCATCCACTCTGCTCGCTTCTGGAGCAACATGCCACTTGAACTTTTCAGTAACAGGTCATGACCCAAGAGAGAGAGAGAGAGAGAGAGAGAGAGAGAGAGAGAGAGAGAGAGAGAGAGAGAGAGAGAGAGTTGACACACTTGGACACTTTGATATTTTATTGCCATTATCAACAGGGCCTAGTTCTACTCTCTCGAGTTGAGCAGTTGGAAAGAAAGACTGGTGACCTTGAAAGCTGATTAAACGAACTAATCGTATTTTGCATGGAAGAAATAGGGACTAAAATAAGTCTAGTGGATAATCTGAGGACAAATTAAGTGGTGTCATTATTGATAAGCTGGGCATAAGCACTGGCTTCGAATTTGACAGTGTCAGTCAATTGAATGAAAGACCAGATTCCCTGATCATCGTAAGATGCACATTACAAAAAAAAAGGGCAAATTCTTAAAACAATTAGGAAACTGCAGGGCACCAACATCTTTATTGGAGAAGATTTCTCCTTCTGAGTGAGGGTGATAAAAGGCAAACTGTCACCCCATATGAAAAAAGCTAAATACAATGGCAAGAGGGTCACCATGGTCTTAGACTACCTACTCATAGATGGTTAGAAGCACTTCTTTTAGTGAGGGGGGCAGTTTGAATGAAGCCAGATTGGCTGCCCACTTCCTGGATGTACGTTCCCTCTGGTAACGGCAAGAGAGGGAACAAAAGTAACCCAACTCAATTTCTGTGCTCTCACTTGTCAAAGATGGCAGTGGCATGCTTGATTTGGCTTCCGGAACTGATATTTGTGAATCTGACTCAGTTCCTTTAATTGAGACATTTATTTAGGAATTTCAGTTTGACATACTTACCGGATACAGACTGTTTTGTAAACCTGCTGTTAAAATCGCTAACAGTTGTAAACGATCAGCAGGACTTATTAATAGAAATGATCTTTTCCCATATGTTAAAAGTATTTATTTGGACCATGTTAAGTATTGTATCTTTGTGATCAACAAAGAACTATTTGGGTTAGGTAAAAATGTTCTGTACGTTTGTACATATGCACACGCAGAGGATCCCCTTTCTATATTCATTTTGATGTTGACAATAGAATTAGTAAGCTTGAAGAATGTTCAGCTGATTTGAGCTGAGAATGACGTGTATCTATTTTAAATGTGATTTGAGCTGCAGAATTGCTGATAATTCTCAACATTATTCTGTCAAAAATACCCTTGATTTTACAATTCAATCATTTGTGTCCTGCTTAGACGCAACAATCAATGTTTCAAATAACCATACTCTGAACTACTATGGGAAATTATTATTGAATATGTGTAGTGCATTATATTTTCGTATTTTGACATGCCAGTGTAATGGCGACTGTGTGATGCTTTCTTTACATTTATATCTGATTCTGGAGGTAATGTCACAGATTACTTTGTTTTCTCACGTGAACTTTGTATGGTTTTGTTTGACTTTTGTGAATTATCTACAGTTGCCAGTATTGATTCTGATCTTTTGCCAGTGACATCACGTGTTACTTTTTTTTTCTCCAAAAGAATGTTCACCTGATATCTGTAGGGGAAAAGTGGATTTTGTCACGTACAAACGTTTTGGGGACGAGAAGTGTGCTAATGTATACACCTATATATTGTACTGCGAAGAATGTTACACCAAAAATGAACCTGCAGTTGATTTAATTGATGTTCCCATGAATTTGTCACGGAAGCTCCAGGGTGCAATAATAGTACTCTTAAAGATTTTTATGATTGCGTAAGGGAAAGTGTGGAGTTCATGGAAACGTGTACATCATTTAACAGCAATGCAAATCATGGAATTGGTTTGATTCAGAATGTAAACTTGGGAAGATAAACACTAGAAGATTGTTACGCAAATATAAAACTTTACTAAAGTGGAAGAGGCAACAATTCAACAAAGCTTTATTATATACCTTGTAATCACAGCCAAAAACCAACAAGAACTTAGGACATTGTTCATATGACATCTTTCAAGTGGAAGCAGCAAAAAAGTAGCATATCTTTTGAGTTTGAGTTTCAGCATTTTAAAGCTTTACTGGAGGTAGGTATTGACAACACACAGTAATAAGGACTAAGCTGAAGTTGAAATGGATGGCTACATGAATCATCTAGTCTTAAAAAAAAAAAAAACTAAAAAAAAAAAAATGCTTTAAGGGCAGCTGGTCCCAATGACTCATCGCCGAGCTCCATAAAATTCAAATTATCAGGTTGTACATTTTTTCTGACATTAATTAATGAGCTATTTGAAAATGGTGTATTCCCTGATTACCGGTAATATACTATTCAACCTATCATTAAGAATGCTCAATAACCCAAACACATGTACAGGAATTTCCATGTGTGATGTTAGCAGTAAATTTTTTGAAGCGTGGGAAAACACAATATTAAAAAAAAAATATTATCTGGATTTAAGAAAGGATGCTCAACAGTCAACCATATGTTTTCCTTTCTAGCTCTCATACAAAAACATTTTTGTTACATTCGTAAATTTCAAGTTGCATTTATTAATAACGAGAAAGCTTTTAACACGATAAACCGAAACCTACTCTGGCCAGTTGTCTTGAAAAAGGGTCTTGAAGGAAAACTGTTCAAACACATTAAAAGTATGTAAAATTATGTCTTCTTTCTGTTTCGGACATCAGTGTCCATGTTTTGCAACCATATAAGAGGGTCGAGACCACTAGTGACTTGTAGAGCCGGAACGTTGTGTGGAATTTGATGTTGCTCTTCCACACTCTGTTCAGTCTGGCCATCGCTGCTGATGCAGAGTTGATCCTGATCTGTATTTCTGCTGTGCAGGTGCCATCTTTCGACAGGGTTGCTTCCAAGTGTCTGAAGCTGGTCACTTCTTCCAGGGGCTCACCATTCATGGTTATGTTGGCACTGCTGTTAGTCGTGCTGTTGACCATGACCTTTGACTTCTGTGTGCTGACCTCCATGCCGTAGGCACTTGCTCTTGTGACAAGTCTGTTTGTGAGATCCTGGAGCTTGGTGTCTTTCTGCACCCCATGAGGTCGATATCGTCTGCGAAACGAAGGTTGTAGGCCGGCCTGCCGCCAACGCTGATGGAGGTGGTGTTCTTCGAGGGTCTCTTGCATGATTCTCTCCTCCAGAAAGATGTTGAAAAGGACTGAAGATAGTAGGAACCCTTGCCTGACTCCGACTGTGGTCTGGAAGAACTGGCCCTGCTGGCTATTGAGAAGTACTGTGCTGCTGGAGTGTTTGTAGAGGGCCTGGGTGACTTGGACGAGCCTCTCATCAATGTTGAAGTCTCGGAGAACCTGCTGTAGGCTGTTATGCCACACCCGGTCGAATGCCTTCTTAAAGTCAATGAAGTTGTGGAAGAGGTCCTTTTGGTGTTGTGGATGTTTTTCAATCAGGACTCGGCAGTTTGAAAATTTGTTTCACAGTGCTCACCCTCTTCTAAAACCTGCTTGTTCTTCTGATAGCAGTTCCTCAGCTTTGGATTTCAGTCGGTTGAGGATGATGCGAAGCAAGACTTTGCTGGGGGTGGCTGGGGTGGCTGGGGTGGCTGATCAGAGTTATAGTCCTGTAAGTTTGGCATTCAAGGTACCATTGAAGGAGGGCGTAGACGAGGACGGCAGAAGAAAAAGCTGGTCTGACAATATAAAGCACTGGACCAAAATGACCATGCCAGATCTCCTTAAAATAGCCACCAACAGAAGAGCCTGGAGAGAAACAGCGGCTCCCTCATCACGTCCCACCAACGACCCCAGCGGTCAGGGGAATGACTGACTGACTGATAAGTATGTCAAGGCTAGAGTTCGATGTGGTTGTGTGCTAACTGACTACATTGCCTGCACAACAGGATTAAGACAAAGAGACGCGTGCAGCCCCATTCCATTCTCTCTTCTCATTAACGAATAAGAGGAAGAAGTTATTAGCAATGGAAGACATGATGCTAGATTTTCACCGTATGCATTTGAATTGTGTATTCTATTAATCGCTGATGAGGTCGTTTTGATGGCAGAAACAGTTAATGGTCTGCAGCACATTTCATTTCACTGTAAATATGGTCATTTAAGTCTCCCTGTTTACTCCAAAAACAAATTAATCCAATCAATACATAGGCTATTTCAATAGACAGCAGCATTGTCTAGACCCTGTAATTCAGAGCTATACTGCACATTTGGCTGTGTTTGAGGATGAAATAGTTTCATGAATAAATCAAAGGGCATTGCATTACCATAATACAACCTTCTCTCCGGCATAAACTTAACATGACTGTTAGCAATATCATAGTATTTTGGAAGAAAGGTTATTTCAGGGTGAGAGAACAAAAAGGTTGTATAATTCACGGAATCAGTGGCAAATATTTTCTTTTTTGGTCGTCTGATTGCTTACAACCAATTGCCGATCTTCGAAATTCTGCAACATTCTACGTCTCTAGCTAGATGGAAAGTCCATCCCACGAATATCAGGCCTATACCTTCCTTGGTTCACTCGAGGCTCTAATACGGCGAGTTACGTTGTTTCAAAAATGTCATTTCAGTTACCATGTGATTTATGTATAAACTGGAAACAAACGACCAGAATTTGTTAGTCTCTCACTGTTGTATGTCAGTACAGTTAGACAAGACAGCGAAAGCTTGCAGCGTGTGTTTATGTTGTGTTATGATAGGTTTCAGAGAACATAATTGAAAATCTATTCTGGCTGGTTAGCAGTTAGCCTTTCTGGCAAAGAATGATGATGTGTTTTTTTGTTTGTTTGTTTGTTTTTTTCCAGGAACTGTTGAGCATACATGACTACTAGTAATGCATTCTCAAATTAATGATGACGTTTACAGGTCAAGAGACACAATATATAAAACAAGTCAAGACGTTTAGTGAGAAGTTGATTATGTTTCTTTCTGTGATGATCCAGTGATGATTAGCATGGATCGAACGACTCAGAGGAGACATTATCTACACTGGAAAATGTTATTTCATCACGGGCAAGTAGATGATACTTTTTCTTTCAGGATGTTTACTTTGTTGTCGCTGGCTGTTCACGCTCCTCTTCATGCAGGACGAAAAAGAGGATTGAGCTGAGAAGGTCTGCTGTCCTAACAAAATGGCCATGAGGAAGATTGACTTTCGAGGGGCTTATGCCATCCCGACACCTCCGCGTTGTCGCTGACACACTTACCACGTCCCCCTTCAGGGGAAGACAACGACACACCCGCCACGTCTTTTGCACTGACAGTCGACGTTCCTGAAACTCCCAGTGGAAAATGAGGCCGGCCTTTCTTGGCACTTGCGCATATGCAAACGCTTGTGACAGAGGCTTTCTGCCAAACTTGTTGACTTTGTGGACATGCTATTTGTTTTTTCCTCTCAACGTGTTGCCTGTGCAAAAGAACCTAATTTTCTGCCGTTTGAGTTGTATAGCAACGCTCTGTAATGAGTTCATTTCCATACATTAAAATAGGTCCAACAAGATTTGTTGGGGCTTGGTGGGTTTTTCACATAAAAGATGTAAATATAAACGGATCGTTGTTGGACCAGACCCTGTGGTTCTCTCAACCACTGTCGTGTGCATGGGCAGAAAGGACGCGCGACATGTGCACTTTGCCTACAAGTAAATCAAATTACAAAACACAGTAAAGAGAGCCATGCACCATACAATGCGTTCCTATAGCTCTGAAGTCTGCACACCATGTATTTTGCTCTATAATTAGAAAATTAAACCAGACCTGCGGGCCTATTGTGGAGGAAGGAGAAGTCCAGTTTTTGTTTCAGGGGTGGGGGATCATACGGAAAAAACCTCTCAGCATTAGTAGACCACTGGCTACTGTGATATCATTGCTTCTCTTAACAGTGACATCCAAGACATCACTCACCTGTTAAACACTGTCCAAGAGTAGAATTTCAAATATGGACCCTTTCCCAACCTGATTTTGGTAACAAAAGACGTTGTGGGAATTTATTTCAAGATACCCCAGAATGAGCTACATAATGCAGTTGAATGATATCTTAATCTAAAAGCTGATCCCAGCATACCTCCCACTGAGACACTTCAAGAAATTAGGGATCATGTTTTGGAAAGATTTTCTTTATCGTTGAAAACCATATATATCACCAAATTTCAGGAACAGCCATGGGGACTCCCATGGCTCCCTCTGTGGCCAATCTGTTTATGGGGAAGTTTGAAACAGAATTTCTTTCTAACAGCCCCGTTCCTGTTGTTCAGCACTTCTGGAAAAGATTATAGACGACACACTGCTACTCTGGACAGGGACTCAGACTGACCTACAAACATTCCTGATGTATATCAATACAGTTCATCCCACCATTACATTCACTCACAATACCTCTGTTGACCAATTTCCTGTCCTTGACGTATTATTATACTTAGAGAATGGCTTTTATCACACTGTCACTTTTGCACACATGCATTATGACAGCATTTACTCCATACGCACACGCAATCCCTCCAATCAACCAAAAGGCGCACTACCAAATGTTTATTTCTTCTCTCCCTCTCCTTTGGAGAAAACACTTTACTAAATGAATCGAACAATTAATTAACAGATTC
>JADBJO010009367.1:32500-37500 GCA_016801955.1 Conus betulinus
TCTGTCTAACTCCCGTTCTGCTTGGGGGGCCATTGCTGTCCGGAACCTCAAGTCCCTTAACTGAAATTGTTCCAGCAGTAAACTAAATTGAAACCGGATATCTTTTGCTTAGGTCCCTCTCTCGTATCGGTATCTGAGACAGTTGCAGTTGCAGTTCAATGTAGCAGACGACCTGTACATTTAGACAGAATTTCGAGGCAAATAAGTGGTAGACCAACTTTTAAGAATGCCACAGTTTCAAAAGGTGAACAGATTCTCAATGCCTCACACTGACCTTAAACCCGAAGCCCCAGCTTATGTCAAGAACCTATGGCAAAGGGGAATGTAACTTGCAAAGGGATAACAAACTTTTCTTTTCAAACCCTTCCAAACCTATGCAACATGTTATTCAAAAGTGCTGGGAATGACATGATGTCAGACATGAACACTTTATAGCAAACTCTGAAAAATCTTAATTCAGAGATATTCCATCTTATGTGGTTTTCCAGTTTTATAAAAGCGATCAACATTTTTTGTTTGAACAAGGTTGTGGGGAAGATAGATTTTAACGATATTTTGGCGTGTTTATAGAATTTTTTTCTTCAATGAAGTGTATGTGTTTTCTCATGACCTATTTGGAGAGAGGTGATATCTACGAGATGACTGCCGTGAAATGGGGTCTTACATGGTCAGCTCTGGTATGCAGTACATTTTCACATATGCACACACACACACACACACACACACACACACACACACACACACACACACACACACACACACACACACACACACACACACACACACACACACACACACACACACACACACACACACACACACACACACACACACACACACACACACACACACACACATAAACACGCTCGCGCGTGCGTGCACTCTAGCACGCACGCCACGCGCACGTCAGCGAGCATGCACACACGCGTATACGCACACACGTGTAAGTATACATATCTGTAATGCACAGAAGCAGTATTTAAAGGGGGCAGTTCTAGAAATTGACAAAAAAAAAACGTTTTCTTGAAATACTTCAAACAATAGTACTGAAAACAATCTTTAAACTATATATTTTCATATGCAGTTTAACTTTTTCGTTTATTCCAAGTAGTTTTGGAATAAGAGCCTTCCAACGTAGGTGGATGTGTGCCCAAAAATAACACTTTCGACGAAAGATTTTCTGGCAATTTTGACTCGCAACACAGCTGTCGAAAATACGAAGCTACTCCCTCGCTAACAGCAGATAATAACGCCTCCCTATAGTGACGTCATCCGCTATGTCTGCTCCCTGACTGGTAGCGTGCGTTGTGGATTTTAGCACTATTTTCGATCGATTTTCTTGTTCTACAAGCCACGAACACGCCTTCAGACCCCAAGGGATATGGAAAGCGCAGGAAAACGCGCTGATTTTGTGGAAACCAACACAAAAAAGGCAAAAGGGACTGCAGAGAGTCAGAAAATGAGTGTGAAGTGAGTGTCGAGTCAGTGGAGGAAGACTTTGTTCGTGTGGACACTTCTATTGACAGCCAGCCTGGCTCTTCAGGATCCAAGAGATCGACAAGTGCCACGCCCACTCGGTCAGAGATCAAACTTTTCAACAGGTACTGTAAAGCAAGATCAGTCATCAAGTTCTAGTTTTGACAGTGAAGATGATGATGATACCATTGATGATGGTATTGAGATAAATGAAAAAGTAGAAGGGAACAGAATCATTGATGTAGGGATTTTAGATCAAAACATTTTTTGCCCAATTTTTACGCAGTTTTGAAGAAAGGGATGAAGGGCAGGGCACTAGCTGATGGGAAAACACTAGGAGGAAGGGTAGGCTGACAGATGAGGCAATCAATAAAATCCAAATCTACTATGGAATTGCAATCAGAGCACACAAGCATGACCTAAACAAGATGAGAGAAGCTATCTGGGCCATTTTTTTCTTCCACAAGCTCTCGTCTGATGAGCTTGATGACATGGGCAGACACAGACACTACCACAACATGTGTTCCATTACATGGTGCACATTCAAACAAGCAGAAGCAAACAACACTCTAGATACATACAGGCACAAAAACAATCTACCACATGCAGTCATGGAAGCCATCAGGCCAGTGTTCGAGGATCTAGCAAAGACTGAGTTATTACAGAAGTGTTTAGAAGGCTATACACAGAATGCTAATGAGAGTATCAACAGTGTGATCTGGAAATACAGCCCCAAAACAAAACACAATGGCCTGACAGTTGTCAACACTGCAGTAGCTATTGCTGTGTGTGTTTTCAATGATGGTGCCAACACTCTTGGGCACATCCTGGAGAAGCTAGGCCTGTCTGTGGGGTTTGTTTACCGAGCGATTCCTTCACGCTAAAGACACGAGCCACATTCTGACAGCACAGCGCAGGGCCCCTATGGCTACCAAGGAGTACAGAAGGAAGAAGAGGCTTCAGAGGCTAGGCAGAGAAGAACTAGCAGAACTGGAGGGGTTTCCATACCAGGCAGGCTGCTATTGACCTCACAATGTATGTTGCAACCTATTTTTATCAACGACATTTTTCGCCGAAAAGTGACATTTTCTTCAACATTGGTAATCATATCTCTGTTATATTCCAAGCTAGAGCTATGAAATTTTGTGTGCCATTTCTACATATAAAAAGCTGGATTGTGAACCTCATTCAGGGTTATACCTGTGATAACTTAGATTTTATGATACTTTAATTTGTGTTATATTTTGACAAATTGTAGCATTTTTTAAAAAAGTGTGAAACTCAGAAAGTTACCGTAGAAATGATGTATTGGAGGTTCATAATCCAGGTAAACTACTTTTACAGCTACATGCAAAAATTATACCTCTAGCTGAACTCAGAGCTGAATAAAATGGGTCAGAGTAGTATGTTACTATAAATAGAATGCAGTAGCTATAGAAATGGTCTTTGACTAATTACACAATCAAGAAATGATAAAAACATAAAACCAGAATTTTCTATAAAAGATCAATGTTGCTTTCAGTATAGTGACCAATTTTTATTGAAATCTGATGAAAACTACTTCAGATATAAAAATCAAACTAAAATTGCTCTATGCTAAGTAGTACTGCCCCCTTAAACACACTGTTGGTCTGTAAGCACGTGAACATTAGCTTCCAGCCATGTCAGCATTTTAGCTTTCTCGGATTTGCTTCTTCTTTCTGCCCATGTATTATACGTATACATAAAAGGATTGATAGCAGAGTTTAAAGGAAGAACGAATATTGCCAGGGCGACATTGACTTCTCCAGGGATTGGTACATCAGCCAGTGACAACATCCCCACACAATCCAATGGGGAACCAACACATGAAATCTGTAACAGCAATATTGATCAGCCGCCGGGCAATAGTTAGATCCTGTGACACTTTCGTGGAGTTCGTGTTCAATGAATTACGCTTTACTGACCAGAAGATAAGGATTTGACCTGAAGAGATTAGCAAGAATAAGGTGAAATTAAATACGATCAAGACACTGACAGAATACAGTTTTCCTTTGAATTCCTGTCTTGTAACAGGCAGTGGAATGCATATACCTGACTGACTGTAGAACTCCCAGTGTCTTGTCATTGGCAGTAAGGGAACACAGCTAATAGCCAACCAACCAACCAAGTCAAGACACAAGCTACAAGTGATGATGTTTTTCTCAAATCGCAGAGTGCTGAATGGAAAGTGAAGAACAATGAAGCGATCCAGCGTGATAAGCCAGATCATCAGTGCAGACACCTCACTCGACAGTAGAGAGAAAAAGCCAGCTACATGACACGTCACACTGTTCTTCCATGTGTCGTCACAGTGAGGTATTTACCTCTGAGCCTGTCATCAGCAGCTCCAATAATGGCAATGTACACTCCATCAGGAAATCTGCTGCGGTTAGTGCGATGACAAAGACACTGAAGCCAGTTAGAGAGCTTCTTTTCATGACAGGCAAACGTATACAGAAGGAGAATAAGTTGCCAGACAGAGATAAAGAAGCAATCATCCCATAAAAACGCACGGTACGTCCACGACAGGAGTAAATCTTCACACGAGGAAATCTCGTCTTTAGGGGCGCAGCACGAACCGCTATCAAAGTCAGGAGGCAAAAAGTCATCACAACAGAGTTTATAATTTCCCGTGTGTATGACAACTAAATGCTGAAGATGTGCGAAAATATCAGCTGGAAAAGTTTTAACGGGACTGCCGTCCATGTACAGTTCAGCCAGGAGAGGTAAAGACTGAAAACTGCTGAGAAAAATACTAACGGAAGTGAAAGTCAGGTTCAGTTTCCGTATTTGAGGAAAGGATGAGAAGACTTGAGCGTCAACCGAGGTGAGTGGGGTATGTGACAGGTCTATGGTTGTCAGTCTGTTTTGCTGGACAGCACAGCAGAGGACCTGACCCTAACCAGAGAAGTGAGAGGATTCCTAGATAGCGTCAATATTTCTAGATTTTCCAAGCCAAGAAAAGATGCTAAGCTGACCTGCTTCAGCTGGTTGTTGCTAAGGTCTAACACTTTTAGATTTAACAATGTCATGTTAGATATGTGATCTATTGAACAGTGTGCAAAGATGACGTGAATAAGATATCTGTTGTGGCAGATATCAGACAGCGTCATGCCCAGAGCCTGTTGCATCCAGGTAACGGAGCTGAGGGAACTGTATTGGATGAAATATCTGACCACATTTCAGTGCGTGGCCTTGACACTGACAGTTTAAAGGACATGTCACATCACACAGTAATTCATCATCATGCATTAGGCAGTGAGACCAGCCGTCACACATAAATGATCACTATGCAAACAATTCTAGAACTTCTGCATCGAAAAAATCCTGGACACTTCAGTTCCTCGCATCTCTCTTCATCCTGGTGGTCAATACAGTCGTACATTCCATTGCACAGTGTATAAACAGGCAGACAGTCATTGAAGAGTCCAGGACAACGATAATGGGTGTCAGGACAGGATTGGTTGGAAGCCATTGGAGTTGCAGTGAACAGACCCTTGGTG
>JADBJO010009367.1:47500-50000 GCA_016801955.1 Conus betulinus
CAGATGGGGGGGGGTTAAGGGAAATCAAAAGACAAACACTAGTGAGTTAATACACACATACATCAAGATCAGTTCTTCAAACAGACATTCAGTTTACTTGATGACATACACGATTTTTTTTTTTAATCTATAAGACATTATGTCATCTCAAACTTGACAAAGGCAGAGGAACTGAGCCGAAATCACATAGACACACATAACAAATAGAGAAACAGTCATATAAGATGGTTTACAGTATGAAATTTGTATATGACCCACGCTGCAAGTGGTTGTCCCTTAAGATGCCTTGCGGTAAAAAAAAAAAATGCGTTTGTGAGCCCTGCCAGTGCTTGTCAGTGAGAGAGAGTTCCCAGTAAAACGAAACACGTATCAGCCCTGCCTGTGAGTGTCAGTGAAGAGAGTTCCCAGTAAAAAGAAACACGAATCAGCCCCGCCTGTGAGTGTCAGTGAAGAGAGTTCCCAGTAAAAAGAAACGTGTATCAGCCCCGCCTGTGAGTGTCAGTGAAAAGAGTTCCCAGTAAAAAAGAAACACGTATCAGCCCTGCCTGTGAGTGTCAGTGATGAGAGTTCCCAGTAAAAAGAAACACGAATCAGCCCCGCCTGTGAGTGTCAGTGAAGAGAGTTCCCAGTAAAAAGAAACGTGTATCAGCCCCGCCTGTGAGTGTCAGTGAAGAGAGTTCCCAGTAAAAAAAAAAACGTATCAGCCCTGCCTGTGAGTGTCAGTGATGAGAGTTCCCAGTAAAAAGAAAGGTGTATCAGCCCCGCCTGTGAGTGTCAGTGAAGAGAGAGTTCCCAGTAAAAAGAAAGGTGTATCAGCCCTGCCTGTGAGTGTCGTGAAGAGAGTTCCCAGTAACAAGAAACACGTATCAGCCCTGCCTGTGAGTGTCAGTGAAGAGAGTTCCCAGTAAAAAAGAAGGTGTATCAGCCCTGCCTGTGAGTGTCAGTGAAGAGAGTTCCCAGTAAAAAGAAAGGTGTATCAGCCCTGTCCATGAGTATCCGTGAAGGGAGCGTACAGTAAACAAAACGTGTATGTGCGCTGCCCGTAATTGTCAGTGAAGAGGGTTGACAGTACAACGTGTACATGTCAGCTCTGTCAGTGATGTCATTGCAGAAGGTTGGCAGTACAATGTGTACATGTAAGCCCTGTCAGTGATTGTCCCTGCAGAAGGTTGGCAGTACAAACATGTGAGCCCTGCCACTGGTTGATTTAATATTGGACAGAGGTGCTTGTGTGTGTGTGTGTGTGTGTGTGTGTGTGTGTGTGTGTGTGTGTGTGTGTGTGTGTGTGTGTGTGTGTGTTTCCGGTTTGCAGAAATCTTACCCTTCCTTCCTGCAGCCCAGAAAACCGGGCAGCAGCACAAAATCCCTCCCTTCCTTCCTGCAGCCCGGAAAATCGGTTCTCGCGGTAAGCGCTTTGAACTTCGCGCGAGTCGTGTCATCGGTACACGTCACGACCGGGTCACTCGCGCGGCATTGTTTATGAATGGAATGAATGCCAGACAGCCCCTACAGAGTGGGGAAGTGGTCGCTACTCTATTCTGGCCGGTTTGCTACTGCATACGTGGCAGTTCTTACTTTACACTTCTTTGTTTTTTCTCTATACATCCAGGAATGAAGGGAATACTCGTATTATAAGAATCTAGGAACAAAAGGAAGTAATGGTTCATAGAAAAGTAGGAATGAAAGAGTGAAATTGATATTAGACAACAGCGACAAAAATCCTGTATGCGTACGTGCTGAAGAGCGTGCATGCATGCCTGTGTGTTTGTGTCAGTGTGTATGTGTGTGAGCGTGTGCGTGCGTGCGTGCGTGCGTGCGTGCGTGTGCGTGTGTGTGTGCGTGCGTGCGTGCGTGCGTGCGTGCGTGCGTGCCTGCGTGTGTGTGTGTGTGTGTGTGTGTGTGTGTGTGTGTGTGTGTGTGTGTGTGTGTGTGTGTGTGTGTTGTTGTTGTTGTTGTTGTTGTTGTTGTTGTTGTTGTTGTCTTCAATTTAACGTCTATCCACATAGTGATATTAGACGGGGGAGGGGGGGGGGGGGGGAGGGGGGGATCGGGAGGAGGAGGAGGGGAGAGGGACCGTATTGTGTGTGTACGTATTTGTGTCTCTTGACTAAGGAATTAAAAAAAAAAAAGCATTAACAACAAAAACAATCAACTAGTCTATAACAAATAGTCTAAGTGTGTGTGTGTGTGTGTGTGTGTGTGTGTGTGTGTGTGTGTGTGTGTGTGTGTGTGTGTGTGTGTGTGTGTGTGTGTGTGTGTGTGTGTGTGTGTGTGTGTGTGTGTGTGTGTGTGAGTGTTGACTTGTGATTCTTTTTGCTCTTGTTTCTGGCAGACTCACTATCCATGGGGTTGTCCACGTTGGGGAATAGGGTCACGACGTCACAAAGGGCAAAGGCAGCGGTCAGAGACAGGGGGCTGTAGCGCTTGTTAATCAGGTCCAGCTTCTCAGAGAATTGAATACATTTTTTTTTGGTCACCTTTCGTTCCCTTCGTTATGCTG
>JADBJO010009367.1:60000-72500 GCA_016801955.1 Conus betulinus
ACAGGCATCGATTATGTTTAATCGGGACTGTAAAGATGGATTGCTAATTTATGTTAAAATCAAAAAAACCATTCTATTATATGTGTCTCCCAGCTGGATTTGAAACTAAAGCTTCATTTCTTCTTGGTTTACATGTTAAAAACGTGCATTTTGTTTATTATGGTAAACGTGGATGTTTTTATTTCAAAGCATATTTTTCTGTAATTTCTGAGAGTGATGTAATCCAAGAGCAGCCAGACGTTTTTCTTCAATTGTTCTGTTGACCATTTCATCAAATTCAAGGACGTTCTATACTGTAATCTGAAGGCAGAGTGTGAAGATGGACGGGATGAAACAGAACACTGTCCATTCAGCAGTCCGGGCTGTCAGGGGGCTTGGTGGCTTCAACTAACAAATGTTATGAGTACATAGCGACCACTTTTAATCAGTTCAAAGGTATCCCACCACCTGTATGTCAGACACGAGGAGGAGAAAACTCGCTTCTGTAAAAACCATGAAAGAAAAGAAAGATTCTCTTCACATCTTTTTTAATTACTCATATTTTGTTGTGGATATCGGTTTGACAAACGGATGGTTTTTCCAACCCTTTACATACAGTAAAATGTTATTGTGGTCAGATGACACTGTGACTTACAACATGGAGCATTTTTCAAATCAAACTCTCTATTCAGAGCTGTAAGAAGACCCGTGCGCCTTTCCCTTTGTCTAATGGAAATAAAACATGTCAAATATACTTATGGTGCTCTGTGTGAAATCAAATCAAAGGAATCAAGTATTTTTTTTTTCCTCGTGTTGTACTAAATGAGTCACTTTCAACTTCGTTTGTATTAACAAACAGTCGACAGGTTTTGTATACCAGCCCTGACAGTCTCGTCACACATCAGTTTTTTGTGGTCTGACTGTACTCGAATTTTTTGGAAGAAACAGATTTACAATGTCGCAGGGTGATGAATTTGGATATCAAACACAATGCTTCTGCATTTCATGTGAGGGAGATCGCCGATGTCATGTTTACATGTGATACGAATGACAGGAGAGTACATTACACTCTGGTATGTGACTTTCAGGAGGACTGTCTGGATGTAAGTGATGAGTCATTCTGTGACCATCCCGCATGTTCTGGTTTTCTGTGTTTAAATGGTCAGTGCGTGTTAGACAGTCAACGTTGTAATGAATATTCTGATTGTTTGGATCACTCTGATGAGAAGTCTTGCTCTATATATAATAAGGCTGTTCTAAACTCTTATAAAAAGAAACAAAAAGGCTAATTATTACCTTAGATGGCACTGGTTATTACATTAAGCAAATCATGAAAGATGACGTGCCATGTCCAGTGACACACTATCGCTGCACAGCAGAGTGGTTGTACTGTCTCCCTGTCTACACTCGGTGTAATGGATTGTCTGACTGTGTTTATGGAGAAGACGAACAAGACTGTGAGAGGGAGACCTGCCCTGGATTCTATCAGTGCCGAGATTCCACAGTGTGTGTGTGCATGGAGATCATCTGTGTGATGGCTGGGGGCAGTGTCCACAGCGGGATGATGAACTGATGTGTGACATGATGACCTGTCCTGAAGGCTGTCTGTGTCAAGGTCATTCTTTCTGGTGCAGCAAACCATTTCTGCCTGACCTTTTCCCTGAACTTCGTTACTTAGATGCCACAGGCACAGGAATGTCATTAATAGTTTTGAGGATAAATGTGTATCTAGCGTTTCTGATTCTGTCTGACTGCTCCCTATTTAATGTATCATGTATAAAGCTTCACAATCTGCAATACATTGACCTTTCCAATAACCACATAAAGGCTCTTCATCTGGATCATGTTCTTCAGATTCCACATCTAAAGACCCTCTTCTTAGCAAACAATCCACTAAGTCGTATCACAAATAAACTGGGAAGCACGTAAATTATGCACTGAGACGAGTGTTTTTATCTAAAACGCATGCCAACATTATCAACACACTGTTGTCTGTATATCTTTATCATGCAGAATTGTTGAACATCTCTCTGTCTTCAGCAAGACGAATCGAGTGTGTGGGTTTAAAAAATGCACCATGGCTGACCAAAGTAGATTTAAGATGGAATCCAATTGAAAGCTTTCCGTCGGATTTCTTGTCAAGGACAGAACACTTAAAAATCATCTTTTCCTCAGACTATAGGTTTTGCTGTGAGAATCTGTTTTTTCTCCACATTCAACCGACCTGAAATGTGTAGCGCCTCACACCTTCCTACGGTCCTGTACAACCCTCCTGCCATCAGAGTTGTATAAAACCTTCTTCTGGTTAACTGGCATGGCCGCCATCGTAGGGAATTCATTGTGCTTCTTAGCCCTATTTGCAATAACCAAATTGTATGAGAGAAATTTCGTAGCAGCTGTTGGGCATTTGCAGTTTGCTAATATCTGTATGGGATGTCATGTTGGAATTACGATTGTAGCAGATGGTATATTGCAGGGACGATACATCCAATCAGAAAAATTGGGTCAATAGCATTATCTGTAACGTGAGTGGCTTTCTATGGTTTGTATCTATTGAAATGTCCGCTTTCATTATCATGTTGATCTGTGTGAACCATTTCATTCTTCTTTATTATCCTGGTGAATCACGAAGACTGAGCAAAGCGTTCACAGTTGTGACTCAATATGCAGCATGGGTTGTGGGAATCGTGCTATCAGGGATACCGTTTCTCCCTGGTTTGTCACAGTGGGGTCTGCAGGGTCAATCAGGTCTCTGTCGTTTGGCTCTAGTAACTCGCTAATGATTTCCTGACATTCAAGTGGTTTACTGCTGTTGTGATCATGAATTGCACGTTCTCTGTGATAATAGTGAGTTTTTCCTTGTCGCCATCCACAGACGAATTCCAAAGTATAGAGTTCAGCTCAATGTCTCTCTAAGGTCACTATATCATTCCGCCCAGTTGATGACAAAGACTGCTAATGCAAACTCTGGTTCCTGGTTGACATTAGGTCTGATTATGATCATGACTTCATCTGGCGTCAGTGTTTTAGACACAACCCATAAGGCGATGATTGTGTTCGTGATTCCGCTGAGCTCTGCTCTGTACCCCTTTTCTGTATGCATGGTCTGTGGTTGCAGAACAAAGGGGACAAGCAAAAGAAGAGAAATTGCTAAAACTGCTGAAAGCACGGGGTAAAATTTCAGCCATATAAAATAGTACAATAAATGATATGTAGGCACCATCGTCGAGTACAGAAAGAAACAGAATCAGGATTATTCTTTTGTGATGACTGTGGATGAAGAAAAGCACACAACGACATTCCAAGGCTTATTGTACTTCGTATACTCAGGTAAAAGGCTCTGAGAACCAAAGAGGAAAATTTGTCTATGCTGTTCATCACGTAGCACTCACATACACACATACGTAGTTGATAGAGAGCAAACTATTATGTATATATGCAAGTTCTCTCTCCCCCCCTCTCTCTCCCTCCCTCCTCCCTCCCTCCTCTCCCTCTCTCTCTCTCTCTCTCTCTCTCTCTCTCTCTCTCTCTCTCTCTCTCTCAATGCAAGCAAAAGATGGTTCGAGTGTCGAACATCCACAGAATCACCATACCCTTCATGTGGATACACTATTGAAAATGACGAGCACTTCTTCTTTGAATGCACTGGCTACAGTGATGTGCGTGCAAAAAATGTTCTTTTTCACTTTGGATGTTTGTGAAAGGCAAGATGTTGCTTTCTAGTTATCGTCTGATGACGACTGTATACTCAAGTCAGTTGCTGAATCCAATACACAGAAACATTGAAAATCAGACGAAAGCATTTATGATATTGCATTAAAAAAAGTTACGTACACTCAAAACAATACCACTAAAAGCATGTGGAGGAGTTCAGTATATGGTCAACGCTTAGATGAGTGGATGGTCGAAGCAATCTGTAATATTACTGTTTCATCGTTTGTACAAGTGCGTGCGTGTGTGCGTGCGTGCGCACGTGCACGTGTGTGTGTGTGTGTGTGTGTGTGTGTGTGTGTGTGTGTGTGTGTGTGTGTGTGTGTGTGTGTGTGTGTGTGTGTGTGTGTGTGTGTGTGTGTGTGTGTGTGTGTGTGTGTGTGTGTGTGTGTGTGTGTGTGTGTGTGTGTGTGTGTGTGTGTGTGTGTGTGTGTGTGTGTGTGTTGTTGTTGTTGTTGTTGTTGTTGTTGTTTTCTGTTGTTGTTGTTGTTGTTGTTTTGTCGCCGTTGTGGTTTTTGTGGTCGTCGCTGTTGTTCTTGTTGTTGTTGTTGCTGCTGCCGCTGTAATGTTAAAAGGGTACTCGTATATGGATGATATCCGAAGATTCGCTTTTACTTTTTTTTTCTCTACGTTTTGTTTGTTTTGAAGTGATTGATCATTGGGAATAACTGTGCAAAATTGCTTGTAATGAATATACGGAAGTGGGATGCGTCATTACCCTGTTACTCCCCTTGTCATAGGCCCTGTTGATAATGGCAATAAAATATCAAAGTGTCCAAGTGTCTCAAGTGTCTCTCTCTCTCTCTCTCTCTCTCTCTCTCTCTCTCTCTCTCTCTCTCTCTCTCTCTCTCTCTCTCTCTCTCTCTCTCGCCATGGCGCCATGACGTGTTACTGAAAAGTTCAAGTGGCATGTTATGCGTCCCACTAATTCTTCCTACCAGACGAAGAAAGAAGCCACTCTAAGTTACCACTCTCAACCAGTTGCTTCATTCTCAGCCATGCCATCCACTCTGCTCGCTGCTGGAGCAACATGCCACTTGAACTTTTCAGTAACAGGTCATGACCCCCAGAGAGAGAGAGAGAGAGAGAGAGAGAGAGAGAGAGAGAGAGAGAGAGAGAGAGAGTTGACACTTGGACACTTTGATATTTTATTGCCATTATCAACAGGGCCTAGTTCTACTCTCTCGAGTTGAGCAGTTGGAAACAAAGACTGGTGACCTTGAAAGCTGATTAAACGAACTAATCTTATTTTGCATGGAAGAAATAGGGACTAAAATAAGTCTAGTGGATAATCTGAGGACAAATTAAGTGGTGTCATTATTGATAAGCTGGGCATAAGCACTGGCTTCGAATTTGACAGTGTCAGTCAATTGAATGAAAGACCAGATTCCCTGATCATCGTAAGATGCACATTACAAAAAAAAAGGGCAAATTCTTAAAAAACAATTAGGAAACTGCAGGGCACCAACATCTTTATTGGAGAAGATTTCTCCTTCTGAGTGAGGGTGATAAAAGGCAAACTGTCACCCCATATGAAAAAAGCTAAATACAATGGCAAGAGGGTCACCATGGTCTTAGACTACCTACTCATAGATGGTTAGAAGCACTTCTTTTAGTGAGGGGGGGCAGCAGTTTGAATGAAGCCAGATTGGCTGCCCACTTCCTGGATGTACGTTCCCTCTGGTAACGGCAAGAGAGGGAACAAAAGTAACCCAACTCCATTTCTGTGCTCTCACTTGTCAAAGATGGCAGTGGCATGCTTGATTTGGCTTCCGGAACTGATGATTTGTGAATCTGACTCAGTTCCTTAATTGAGACATTTATTTAGGAATTTCAGTTTGACATACTTACCGAATACAAACTGTTTTTTGTAAACCTGCTGTTAAAATCGCTAACAGTTGTAAACGATCAACAGGACTTATTAATAGAAATGATTTCCCATATGTTAAAAGTATTTATTTGGACCATGTTAAGTATTGCATCTTTGTGATCAACAAAGAGCTATTTGGGTTAGGTAAAAATGTTCTGTACGTTTGTACATATGCACACGCAGAAGGATCCCCTTTCTATATTCATTTTGATGTTGACAATAGAATTAGTAAGCTTGAAGAATGTTTAGCTGATTTGAGCTGCAGAATGACGTGTATCTATTTTAAATGTGATTTGAGCTGCAGAATTGCTGATATTTCTCAACATTATTCTGTCAAAAATACCCTTGATTTACAATTCAATCATTTGTGTCCTGCTTAGACGCAACAATCAATGTTTCAAATAAGCATACTCTGAACTACTATGGGAAATTATTATTGATTATGTGTGTAGTGCATTATATTTTCGTATTTTGACATGCCAGTGTAATGGCGACTGTGATGCTTTCTTTACATTTATATCTGATTCTGGAGGTAATGTCACAGATTACTTTGTTTTCTCACGTGAACTTTGTATGGTTTTGTTTGACTTTTGTGAATTATCTACAGTTGCCAGTATTGATTCTGATCTTTTGCCAGTGACATCACGTGTTACTTTTTTTTTTTTTTTTTCTCCAAAAGAATGTTCACCTGATATCTGTAGGGGAAAAGTGGATTTTGTCACGTACAAACGTTTTGGGGACGAGAAGTGTGCTAATATATACACCTATATATTGTACTGCGAAGAATGTTACACCAAAATGAACCTGCAGTTGATTTAATTGATGTTCCCATGAAATTTTCACGGAAGCTCCAGGGTGCAATAATAGTACTCTTAAAGATTTTTATGATTGCGTAAGGGAAAGTGTGGAGTTCATGGAAACATGTACATCATTTAACAGCAATGCAAATCATGGAATTGGTTTGATTCAGAATGTAAACTTGGGAAAATAAACACTAGAAGATTGTTACGCAAATATAAAACTTTACTAAAGTGGAAGAGGCAACAATTCAACAAAGCTTTATTAGATAACCTTGTAATCACAGCCAAAAACCAACAAGAACTTAGGACATTGTTCATATGACATCTTTCAAGTGGAAGCAGCCAAAAAAGTAGCATATCTTTTGAGTTTGGGTTTCAGCATTTTAAAGCTTTACTGGAGGTAGGTGTTGACAACACAGTAAATAAGGACTAAGATGAAGTTGAAATGGATGGCTACACATGAATCATCTAGTCTTGTAAAAAAAAAAAATTGCTTAAAAAAAAAAAAAATGCTTTAAGGGCAGCTGGTCCCAATGACTCATCGCCGAGCTCCATAAAATTCAAATTATCAGGTTGTACATTTTTTCTGACATTAATTAATGAGCTATTTGAAAATGGTGTATTCCATGATTACCGGTAAATATACTATTCAACCTATCATTAAGAATGCTCAATAACCCAAACACATGTAGAGGAATTTCCATGTGTGATGTTAGCAGTAAAATTTTTTGAAGCGTGGGAAAACACAATATAAAAAAAAAAATATTAAGCTGGATTTAAGAAAGGATGCTCAACAGTCGACCATATGTTTTCCTTTCTAGCTCTCATACAAAAATATTTTTGTTACATTCGTAAATTTCAAGTTGCATTTATTAATAACGAGAAAGCTTTTAACACGATAAACCAAAACCTACTCTGGCCAGTTGTCTTGAAAAAGGGTCTTGAAGGAAAACTGTTCAAACACATTAAAAGTATGTAAAATTATGTCTTCTTTCTGTTTCGGACATCAGTGTCCATGTTTTGCAACCATATAGAGGGTCGAGACCACTAGTGACTTGTAGAGCCGGAACGTTGTGTGGAATTTGATGTTGCTCTTCCACACTCTGTTCAGTCTGGCCATCGCTGCTGATGCAGAGTTGATCCTGATCTGTATTTCTGCTGTGCAGGTGCCATCTTTGGACAGGGTTGCTTCCAAGTGTCTGAAGCTGGTCACTTCTTCCAGGGGCTCACCATTCATGGTTATGTTGGCACTGCTGTTAGTCGTGCTGTTGACCATGATCTTTGACTTCTGTGTGCTGACCTCCATGCCGTAGGCACTTGCTCTTGTGACAAGTCTGTTTGTGAGATCCTGGAGCTTGGTGTCTTTCTGCACCCCATGAGGTCGATATCGTCTGCGAAACGAAGGTTGTAGGCCGGCCTGCCACCAACGCTGATGGAGGTGTGGTGTTCTTCGAGGGTCTCTTGCATGATCTCTCCAGAAAGATGTTGAAAAGGACTGAAGATATAGTAGGAACCCTTGCCTGACTCCGACTGTGGTCTGGAAGAACTGGCCCTGCTGGCTATTGAGAAGTACTGTGCTGCTGGAGTGTTTGTAGAGGGCCTGGGTGACTTGGACGAGCCTCTCATCAATGTTGAAGTCTCGGAGAACCTGCTGTAGGCTGTTGTGCCACACCCGGTCGAATGCCTTCTTAAGTCAATGAAGTTGTGGAAGAGGTCCTTTTGGTGTTGTAGATGTTTTTCAATCAGGACTCGGCAGTTGAAAATTTTTTCACAGTGCTCCACCCTCTTCTAAAACCTGCTTGTTCTTCTGATAGCAGTTCCTCAGCTTTGGATTTCAGTCGGTTGAGGATGATGCGAAGCAAGACTTTTTGCTGGGGTGGCTGGGGTGGCTGGGGTGGCTGATCAGAGTTATAGTCCTGTAAGTTTGGCATTCAAGGTACCATTGAAGGAGGGCGTAGACGAGGACGGCAGAAAAAAAAAAAGCTGGTCTGACAATATAAAGCACTGACCAAAATGACCATGCCAGATCTCCTTAAAATAGCCACCAACAGAAGAGCCTGGAGAGAAACAGCGGCTCCCTCATCACATCCCACCAACGACCCCAGCGGTCAGGGGAATGATGACTGACTGACTGATAAGTATGTCAAGGCTAGAGTTCGATGTGGTTGTGTGCTAACTGACTACATTGCCTGCACAACAGGATTAAGACAAAGAGACGCGTGCAGCCCCATTCCATTCTCTCTTCTCATTAACGAATAAGAGGAAGAAGTTATTAGCAATGGAAGACATGATGCTAGATTTTCACCGTATGCATTTGAATTGTGTATTCTATTAATCGCTGATGAGGTCGTTTTGATGGCAGAAACAGTTAATGGTCTGCAGCACATTTCATTTCACTGTAAATATGGTCATTTAAGTCTCCCTGTTTTTACTCAAAAACAAATTAATCAAATCAAATACATAGGCTAATTCACAATAGACAGCAGCATTGTCTAGACCCTGTAATTCAGAGCTATACTGCACATTTGGCTGTGTTTGAGGATAAAATAGTTTCATGAATAAATCAAAGGGCATTGCATTACCATAATACAACCTTCTCTCCAGCATAACTTAACATGACTGATAGCAATATCATAGTATTTTGGAAGAAAGGCTATTCAGGGGGTGAGAGAAAAAAAGGTTGTATAATTCACGGAATCAGTGGCAAATATTTTCTTTTTTGGTCGTCTGATTGCTTACAACCAATTGACGATCTTCGACATTCTGCAACATTCTACGTCTCTAGCTAGATGGAAAGTCCATCCCACGAATATCAGGCCTATACCTTCCTTGGTTCACTCGAGGCTCTAATACGGCGAGTTACGTTGTTTAAAAAATGTCATTTCAGTTACCATGTGATTTATGTATAAACTGGAAACAAACGACCAGAATTTGTTAGTCTCTCACTGTTGTATGTCAGTACAGTTAGACAAGACAGCGAAAGCTTGCAGCGTGTGTTTATGTTGTGTTATGATAGGTTTCAGAGAACATAATTCAAAATCTATTCTGGCTGGTTAGCAGTTAGCATTTCTGGCAAAGAATGATGATGTGTTTTTTTGTTTGTTTGTTTGTTTGTTTTTGTTGTTTTTTTCCAGGAACTGTTGAGCATACATGACTACTAGTAATGCATTCTCAAATTAATGATGACGTTTACAGGTCAAGAGACACAATATAAAACAAGTCAAGACGTTTAGTGAGAAGTTGATTATGTTTCTTTCTGTGATGGCCCAGTGATGATTAGCATGGATCGAACGACTCAGAGGAGACATTATCTACACTGGAAAATGTTATTTCATCACGGGCAAGTAGATGATACTTTTCTTTCAGGATGTTTACTTTGTTGTGGCTGGCTGTTCACGCTCCTCTTGATGCAGGACGGAGAAGAGGATTGAACTGAGAAGGTCTGCTGTCCTAACAAAATGGCCATGAGGAAGATTGACTTTCGAGGGGCTTATGCCATCCCGACGCCTCAGCGTTGTGGCTGACACACTTACCACGTCCCCCTTCAGGGGAAGATAACGACACACCCGCCACGTCTTTTGCACTGACAGTCGACGTTCCTGAAACTCCCAGTGGAAAATGAGGCCGGCCTTTCTTGGCACTTGCGCATATGCAAATGCTTGTGACAGAGACTTTCTGCCAAACTTGTTGACTTTGTGGACATGCTATTTTTTTTTCCCTCAACGTGTTGCCTGTGCAAAAGAACTAATTTTTTTCTGTGGTTTGAGTTGTATAGCAACGCTCTGAAATCATTTCCATACAGTAAAATAGGTCCATCAAGATTTGTTGGGGCTTGGTGTTTTTTTTTTTTCACATACAAGATGTAAATAAACGGATCGTTGTTGGACCAGACCCTGTGGTTCTCTCAACCACTGTCGTGTGCATGGGCAAGAAAGGACGTGAGGCTTGAAAACGCATGTGCGCTTTCCGTTCAAGTAAATCAAATCACACAAATCACAGTAAAGAGAGTCATGCACCATACAACGCTTTCCTATAGCTCTCAAGTCTGCATACGATGCGTTTTTGCTCTATAATTAGAAAATTAAACTAGACCTACGAGCCTATTGTGGAGGAGGAGAAGTCAAGTTTGTTCAGGGGTGGGGGACCATACGGAAAAAAACCTCTCAGCATTAGTAGACCACTGGCTACATGATGTCATTGCTTCTCTCCCCAATTACATCCAAGACATCACTCACTTGTTAAACACTGTCGAAAAGTGGAATTTCAAATATGGACCCTTTCCAAACCTTATTTTGGTAACAATAGACGTTGTGGGAATTTATTTCAACATAACCCAGAATGAGCTACATAATGCAGTTCAATGATATCTTAATCTAAAAGCTGATCCCAGCATACCTCCCACTGATACACTTCTAGAAATTATGGATCATGTTTTGGGAAAGAACTTCTTCATCTTTGAAAACCATATATATCACCACATTTCAGGAACAGCCATGGGACTCTCATGGCTCCCTCTGTGGCCAATCTGTTTATGGGGAGTTTTGAAACAAAACTTCTTGCTAACAGCCCCATTCCTGCTGTTCAGCACTTCTGGAAAAGATTATAGACGACACACTGCTACTCTGGACAGGGACTCAGACTGACCTACAAACATTCCTGGCGTATATCAATACAGTTCATCCCACCATTACATTTCACTCACAATACCTCTGTTGACCAACTTCCTGTCCTTGACGTATTATTATACTTAGAGAATGGCTTTTGTCACACTCTCACTTTTGTACACACGCATTCATGACGGCATTTACTCCATACGCACACGCAGTCTCTCCAATCCCTCCAATCAACCAAAGGCGCACTACCAAATGTTTTTTTTTTTTCTTCTTCTCGCCCTCTCCATCAGAGAAAACACTTTACTAAATGAATCGAACAATTAATTAACAGATTCTACACATGTATCTCTCTTTCTCTTCACACTGAGAGATAAATCCGGTAACAAATTAAAATCAATAAATTCTTACAAGTTTCGTCCTTCTTTCCAAAGAAAGAATATTCACAACCTACTAGACTATAAAGTCATGGCCTTCACATAACATTGGTCCAAGATCCAGACCAGGATAATAAATAATTCCTGCGTAATTATGATGCCATACCTGCATCAGAGACAAGACTCGCCCCATACTGTCGTGATGCCCTGTCCACATCAGAAAACGTTCTGTCCCCTTGAACCTTCCTGTCACTGGGGAACCAGTGTGATCCAACTCCTCTACCCGGGGTCTTCAATTGTTGGGGATGAACTATCGGTGTGTTCCCCACACCATGGCGATTGTTAACCACCCATGTCAGAGGGGGGATAGCTGATGGGGTGAAGGGTGAAGGGTGAAGGGCTGAAACACGAATATGGTTCGTGTGAGTAACCTGCTTCCCAATTCAACATATGAATTCTTTTCTTTCTCTTTCCTTTAGGTTTTCCCCTGTAGCTTTTCCCAACTATCTATGGCTCACCTGGTAATGACTGGTCAGCGGTGAGGACCCCTTGACCAACGTCCTGACAGGTTCGAGTCTCTAGGCCATCTGCTGGGCTCAAACAATTCTTTCCTCCCTCCTCCTAGTGAGTGCATACTCAGTGTTCAAAACACATGATCAGCACTTTACCAGCCCTTATTAAACTAACTGTCAGTGGTCACTTTCACCCAATGACCACCCTTGTCTATCTGACTGAACAATCCTCACAATTATTGGGGACGCCCGCTACACAGTCAAGCCACATGAATATTCTTCCTTTTTAGTTGTGGCATGGGGAAATAATTCATATCACTACTATGTGATGGAGCGTCACATGCCTTGATGTGAGGCTACGTCACATGACAGCTTTATCCTAACAGATCTGTACACTAAACCCACTGATGCACATGCTTGTTTACACTACAAGTCTCTAGCCACCACCACCACCACCCCCACCACCCCCACCACCACTGCAAAAGGAATTTACCCTACAGCCAGTTTTTGAGAATCAGACGTATATGCTCTAAACCAGAAGATTTCATTACCCACTCCGAGCAGATGTTCACATTTCTCAGACTAAGAGGCCACAAACCCAACTCTATGCACTGTTCTTGAAAAGGCAAAACAGACACCCA
>JADBJO010009367.1:77500-84535 GCA_016801955.1 Conus betulinus
AACGCGCTGATTTTGTGGAAACCAACACAAAAAAGGCAAAAGGGACTGCAGAGAGTCAGAAAATGAGTGTGAAGTGAGTGTCGAGTCAGTGGAGGAAGACTTTGTTCGTGTGGACACTTCTATTGACAGCCAGCCTGGCTCTTCAGGATCCAAGAGATCGACAAGTGCCACGCCCACTCGGTCAGAGATCAAACTTTTCAACAGGTACTGTAAAGCAGATCAGTCATCAAGTTCTAGTTCTGACAGTGAAGATGATGATGATACCATTGATGATGGTATTGAGATAAATGAAAAGTAGAAGGAACAGAATCATTGATGTAGGGATTTTAGATCAAAACATTTTTGCCCAATTTTTACGCAGTTTGAAGAAAGGGATGAAGGGCAGGGCACTAGCTGATGGGAAAACAATAGGAGGGAAGGGTAGGCTGACAGATGAGGCAATCAATAAAATCCAAATCTACTATGGAAATGCAATCAGAGCACACAAGCATGACCTAAACAAGATGAGAGAAGCTGTCTGGGCCATTTTCTTCCACAAGCTCTCGTCTGATGAGCTTGATGACATGGGCAGACACAGACACTACCACAACATGTGTTTCCATTACATGGTGCACATTCAAACAAGCAGAAGCAAACAACACTCTAGATACATACAGGCACAAAAACAATCTACCACATGCAGTCATGGAAGCCATCAGGCCAGTGTTCGAGGATCTAGCAAAGACTGAGTTATTACAGAAGTGTTTAGAAGGCTATACACAGAATGCTAATGAGAGTATCAACAGTGTGATCTGGAAATACAGCCCCAAACAAAACACAATGGCCTGACAGTTGTCAACACTGCAGTAGCTATTGCTGTGTGTGTTTTCAATGATGGTGCCAACACTCTTGGGCACATCCTGGAGAAGCTAGGCCTGTCTGTGGGTTTGTTCACCGAGCGATTCCTTCACGCTAAAGACACGAGCCACATTCTGACAGCACAGCGCAGGGCCCCTATGGCTACCAAGGAGTACAGAAGGAGGAAGAGGCTTCAGAGGCTAGGCAGAGAAGAACTAGCAGAACTGGAGGGGTTTCCATACCAGGCAGGCTGCTATTGACCTCACAAATGTATGTTGCAACCTATTTTTATCAACGACATTTTTCGCCGAAAAGTGACATTTTTTTTCAACATTGGTAATCATATCTCTGTTATATTCCAAGCTAGAGCTATGAAATTTTGTGTGCCATTTCTACATATAAAAAGCTGGATTGTGAACCTCATTCAGGTTATACCTGTGATAACTTAGATTTTATGATACTTTGATTTGTGTTATATTTTGACAAATTGTAGCATTTTTTAAAAAAGTGTGAAACTCAGAAAGTTACCGTAGAAATGATGTATTGGAGGTTCATAATCCAGGTAAACTACTTTTACATTACAGCTACATGCAAAAATTATACTCTAGCTGAACTCAGAGCTGAATAAAATGGGTCAGAGTAGTATGTTACTATAAATAGAATTCAGTCGCTATAGAAATGGTCTTTGACTAATTACACAATCAAGAAATGATAAAACATAAAACCAAGAATTTTCTATAAAAGATCAATGTTGCTTTCAGTATAGTGACCAATTTTTATTGAAATCTGATGAAAACTACTTCAGATATAAAAATCAAACTAAAAATTGCTCTATGCTAAGTAGTACTGCCCCCTTAAACACACTGTTGGTCTGTAAGCACATGAATATTAGCTTCCAGCCATGTCAGCATTTTAGCTTTCTCGGATTTGCTTCTTCTTTCTGCCCATGTATTATACGTATACATAAAGGATTGATAGCAGAGTTTAAAGGAAGAACAAATATGCCAGGGCGACATTGACTTCTCCAGGGATTGGTACATCAGCCAGTGACAACATCCCACACAAATCCAATGGGGAACCAACACATGAAATCTGTAACAGCAATATTGATCAGCCGCCGGGCAATAGTTAGATCCTGTGACACTTTCGTGGAGTTCGTGTTCAATGAATTACGCTTTACTGACCAGAAGATAAGGATTTGACCTGAAGAGATTAGCAAGAATAAGGTGAAATTAATACGATCAAGACACTGACAGAAATACAGTTTTCCTTTGAATTCCTGTCTTGTAACAGGTATTGGAATGCATATACCTGACTGACTGGAGAACTCCCCAGTGTCTTGTCATTGGCATAGAAGGAACACAGCTAATAGCCAACCAACCACCAAGTCAAGACCACAACGCTACAAGTGATGATTTTTTTCCTCAAATCGCAGAGTGCTGAATGGAAGTGAAGAACAATGAAGCGATCCTAGCGTGATAAGCCAGATCATCCAGTGCCGACACCTCACTCGATAGTAGAGAGAAAAAGCCAGCTACATGAACACGTCACACTGTTCTTCCATGTGTCGTCACAGTGGAGGTATTTACCTCTGAGCCCTGTCATCAGCAGCTCCATAAATGGAAATGTCACACTCCATCAGGAAATCGGCTGCGGTTAGTGCGATGACAAAGACACTGGAAAGCCAGTTAGAGAGCTTCTTTTCATGACAGGCAAACGTATACAGAGGGAGAATAAGTTGCCAGACAGAGATAGAGAAGCAATCATCCATAAAAACGCACGGTACGTCCACGACAGGAGTAAATCTTCACACGGAGGAAATCTCGTCTTTTAGGGCGCAGCACGAACCGCTATCAAAGTCAGGAGGCAAAAAGTCATCACAACAGAGTTATAATTTCCCGTGTGTGTATGACAACTAAATGCTGAAGATGTGCGAAAATATCAGCTGGAAAAGTTTTAAACGGGACTGCCGTCCATGTACAGTTCAGCCAGGAGAGGTAAAGACTGAAAACTCTGCTGAAAAAATGCTAACGGAGTGAAAGTCAGGTTCAGTTTCCGTTTTGAGGAAAGGATGAGAAGACTTGAGCGTCAACCGAGGTGAGTGTGTGGTATGTGACAGGTCTAATGGTTTGTCAGTCTGTTTTGCTGGACAGCAGAAGAACTGACCCCTAACCAGAGAAGTGAGAGGATTCCAGATAGCGACAATGTTTCTAGATTTTCCAAGCCAAGAAAAGATGCTAAGCTGACCTGCTTCAGCTGGTTGTTGCTAAGGTCTAACACTTTTTAGATTTCACAATGTCATGTTAGAATATGTGATCTATTGAACAGTGTGCAAAGATGACGGAATAAGATTATTCTGTTGTGGCAGATATCGACAGCGTCCATGCCAGAGCCTGTTGCATCCAGGTAACGGAGCTGAGGGAACTGTATTGGATGAAATATCTGACCACATTTCAGTGCGTGGCCTTGACACTGACAGCTTTAAAGGACATGTCATATCACACAGTAATTCATCATCATGCCTTAGGCAGTGAGACCATCCGTCACATAAATGATCACTATGGCAAACAAATTCTAGAACTTCTGCTCAATCGAAAAAATCCTGAACCTTTCAGTTCCTCGCATCTCTCTTCATCCTGGTGGTCAATACAGTTTTGTACATTCCATTGCACAGTGTATAAACAGCAGACAGTCATTGAAGTGTCCAGGACAACGATAATGGGTGTCAGGGACAGGACTGGTTAGAATTCATTGGAGTTGCAGTGGACAGACCTTGGTGTCAAAATCGATCAGGGCCAGGGTATGGAAACGTGTCTGATATCTGTAAATTTGCCTCACCTCACGACAGTTCTTTTCATCAGATTCATCCCCACAGTTATAACAGCAGGTCACATACACTGTGTCAACAGATAAGCACTGACCATTGGAACACGTAAAATCTGTTTGCACAATTTGCATGATAACAAACGATTCATCGCTCTTATCCGACCTCGATGCAAGTTACAGACCAGATTGATTGATACGTAAGGCGGTTATCACACTGCATTGGAACAAGGGAATTGTATTACATCGTGATTTAATGAGTCAGAGTCGGGTGACTCCAAGCAGCAAAACTGCAATCTATTTCAGCTTGACAACCATTGTTTATAGGCATCAGAGGCACAGAGGAAAAATTGCGTGTGTGATATCACCACCATGGCAAGTAACCATCAAACGTGTCGCTTCACTGACGTGCTATTGATGGAAATCATGTTGAATGATGAGATTTTAGATTGTGGGTACTTTCAAATAACGTACACATCGCCCCAAGCTTAGCCGCAAGTGAGTAATACACGACTGATCGGTGTGGAGAAAAACTTCTCTGGGTGACCACTGCAAAGTCAGACAACTCTTTTTTCCCGGAGTATCCTTCACAAAATTGATCAGGTCTCACGTTTATAGTATGATAATGACAGTTTTGTCTTCACTTAAAATACAGTGTCCATACATAGACTGCAACGGCAAGTTCACAATGAATAACCCAAACAATAGTCCACGTAAATGTTTGGCTATTGCTTTGTAAACTGGAAGCATCGGACCCCCAGTCAGACACACAGGCTGGAATGCCAGCGTTATTCCTTCCGCAGTGAAACGACAGTACCTGTGAGCCTATTTGAGAAATCAATCTGTGCTTGACCCCTATCGAAAGGGACGTCATTGTCTTTGCAACAGTTAACCGGCCTTTGCAGGACTCCCCCCAAGTGCTAAGATTAAACGTTTGCCAGTCCAGGAACCTGCATATTCAGTAAATGTTCTCATAACCCACACACCCACACACACACCACACACACACACACACACACAACACACACCCACACACACAACACACACAGCCCATAGGTCAGTGCAATTGGTGAAGCCATTTATTAAGTTGCCGACGAAACCTGGCGTCGAATGAAAGAGGACTGTTTGCTGGTAAATTTGGCTGAGGCTGTTAGAAAGCCAATGGAATGGACTCTGTTGTTTTTGTGGAACGTATCTCTATCACACACAAGACACACACAGACCCCCGACACACACAGACACACCGACCCCCACACAGGACCCAGACACACAGCACACAGCCAACACACACCCAACACCCCCACACAAACACACACATCACCACACACCCCACACCCATCACCCACACACTAACTGCCGACACACTAGACCAGGTAAGTAACTATGTTACCTATTGTCCAACCTCCCCACCGTCCCCTCTTGTTACAGAACACGTCTTCTATTCTTCTCTCTCTCTCTCTCTCTCTCGCCTTTCTCTCTCTCTCTCGCTTTCTCTCTCTCTCTCTCTCTTTTCTCTCGCAACATCGGCCTAGGCAACATCCGAATACACATATACGCACGCTCGGTCTCGGTCTCTCTCGGGGCTTTTGTCTCTCTCTCTCTCTCTGTCTCTCTTCGCTCTCCATACGCCAACCACACACCCAACAAACACACCCCCAAACACAACAACCCCACCACACACACAGACACACACACAACCACACACACAATACCCACACACACAACACACTCCACACACACACACAGCCCACACAACACACCCACACACACACACCCACAATTTTTTCTTCACGTCTAATCCATTATGTGAACGACGTTAACTAAAGAAATACTAACATCGGAAACACAAACCAGAAGAGTAGACAAGAAACTTCCAGCCAAACTTTAAACGAGATTGAATTCACCCCCACGCGTGGTTTGAGGTCAGTACCCTGGATTGCTGGAGTTGTCGTGGTTTCGAATACATTGAAGCCTTTCCACGTGGGATTTTTCTAAACGAGTTGAGTTTACTATGGGGTGCGCCGGGTTAGCACGATCGTACAAGGGGCTGTTTCTTCATGCGAGCGAGCGTGTAGCATTTTGATGGGCAGCGCAGGTTTTGCCCTCAAGGCAGGTTGCCCCCCGGATATTTGACAGTCCCGCCCTGTCCTTCAGTCTTCTGACCCACTCGCCCCTGCTCGCCTCACTTCCGCTTCCTTGTCATTCCTCCCTTTCGAAAAAACCCCAACAAAAAACAACCCCCACCCCCATTCTGGGCGTTTTGCGCCTCTCCGCTGCCGCGCCTTTAACACCTCGTGCCAATTCGACCGCCCGATTTTTTTTAGCCCGCAAGATCAGGTGGCACCTTACTGCGTCGCTCCTTGCCTCAAGCCAACCTCAGGCGATTAAATCATGCCTCACTTCCCAACTCACGTCCTCTCCCCATGGCTGCGCTTTTCTTCGGCCTGGATAACAAGCAATCTCTTCTTGTGGATTCGGTTAGCGTGATTAGTAACGCCCCAGCGTGTAAATTTTACACCTGTACCCAACATGTCCTAGTTCCATGATTTCTATTTAGTTTCAGGTTTAATTGGCCCAAAGCCGGTCACTTTTCAGGAATACGAAGTCCCATTCTGAATCATACACAGGAAGTAACCAGACCGTGCCGCGTGTGTACGCGTTGCGCCCGCAAGCGCGCGCGTCTGTGTGTGTGGTGTGTGTGTGTGTGTTGGGTGTGTGGGTGTTGTGTGTGCGGGTGCGTGCCCGGCGTGCGTGCGTGCAGTGCGTGCGTGCGTGTGTGGTGTGTGGTGTGTGGTGGTGTGGTGGTGGTGTGGGTGTTTGTGTGTGTGTGTGGTGTGGGTGTGTGTGGGTGTGTGTGTGTGTGTGTGGGGTGTGTGTGTGGGGGTGTGCCTTTTCTAATTATGGGTCTGTCTCACTTTTAACAAAGATAACCTGCTTAACAGAACTGAACATAACTACACGGGTTATACAAAAGAGTGTTGCTTTTGTCGTAACCACGAAACTTGACTCTCTTATTTCACTTATGTCTACCGGCCTTCACCCGGGTATGGCATCTAGCTCCGCACACAGGCAGCGGCTCAGCATTATCAGCTTAAACTGTGGCGAGCCATGATGCGCACAAGCGCTCATGAATGGGACTGTGTGGAGTTACGCTACCAACACACGAGGTGGTGGAAACAGTTAGGTCATTCCGCTCGAAACAAGCTCGTGTGGAAGAAAATGAACCATCGTAAACAGTAAACAAGTAAATGTGCCCACACAGCGGACTGTCACCCTAAATCCACCACACACACATTTTTCACCCCACCCAAACCAAACACACCCACACACACCCCACCCACACACCCCCACACGCACCAGCGAGCGAGAGAGAGA
>JADBJO010009368.1:0-2500 GCA_016801955.1 Conus betulinus
CTAGGCATGCAATGCATGCCTGTGCCCGTCACCGCGCACGCAACACACACACACACACACACACACCCCCACACACACCACACACACACCACACACACACCCACACGCACACCACTCCACACACCACACACCACACGCACACACACACACACACACACACACAACACACACACACACACCACCACACACACACACACACACACACACACACAGATAGAGATACAGGGATGTGGGCTCGTCAGATGATAACATATGGAGATAAGAGAGAGTTCACTATTAGGTTCAGCATGTTCTTTTGTCTCCCTGCATATGGCGTGCGGCGAGTGGAGGTCTGTCCGCACTGAACTAAGCGGATCATTAACAGCAGGCCTAATGTTCATCCCCCCCCCCCCCCCCCCCCGAACCACCCCACCCCCTCCCCCCCCCGCCTAAAACATTACGCATGCCTATACAGGGACATGTCGATTGGACAACTCCTTAACAAGATGGCTGGATACCTCTCTATCCTCTTCTCTCTCTCTCTCTCTCTCCTCTCGTCTCTCTCTCTCTCTCATCTTCTTCTGCTTTCTTCTTTCTTTCTTCATTCTCTACTTCTTCTTTCTTCTTCTTCCTTCTCTCTCTCTCACACACCGCACAATTCTATCTGCTCTCTTTCCGTCCCCCCCCGCCGTTTCGTGTTCTTCTTTGGTTGGTGTAGTTGTTATTGTTGTTGTTGTTTTGTTGTTGTTGTTCTTCTTCTTCTTCTTCTCTCTTCTTCTTCTGTCTTCTTCTCTCCTTCTTCTTCTCTTCTTTCTCTGCTGCTCTTGTCTCTTTCTATCTGTCTGTCTGTCTCCCCCCCCTCGATCATCTCTGTCTTGTTGTCGGGGGGTTGTCTCTCTGTCTCTGTCCTCCCCCCCCCCCCCCCCACCTCCCATCACTCCATCCGAGCCACTCTCTCGCGAGCTCTCTCTCTCACAACACACACACACACACACACACACACACACACACACACACTCTCTCTCCTCTCCTCTCTCTCTCTCTCTCTCTCTTTCTCTCCACCTCATCCCTCCCGCCAACCAAACCCCTCCTCCTCTCCCACCTCCCCTCTCCCATTTCCGGGACCCCTTCTTTCTTCCCTCTCCTCACCCTGTCCCCATTTTCCTCCTCTCTCGGGCCCTCCTCCCCCCTCCTCTTTCCTCATCTTCTCTCCCTCTCTCCGTTCCTCTCTCTCTCAAAAACCCCCCCCTCTCCTCCTTTTCTCCTCCTCCTCCCCCTCTTCTCCTTCTCCTCCTCTCTCTCTCCTCCTCTCTCTCGTCTCCGCTTGTTCTCTACTCCACTCTTTCCCCTCCTAACCTTCCTCCTTCTCTCCCTTCTCTTCGACCCCCTCATCCTCTCTCCCCTCCCACTGTCTCCCGCTTCCTCCACTCTTCCTCTCCCCCTCCTCCTGCCTTTTCTCCTCTCATCCCCCTCCTCCCCTCCTTTTCCCCCTCTCTTTCCTCTCGCTCAATCTTCCCTCCCCGCTCCCTCTCCCCCCCAACCCTCTCCTCGGGCCTCCACCCGCCCGGTGTGGGGGGTCCGACTCCTCCTCCTCTCTCGTCGACCCCCTCTCTCTCCTCTCCCTCCCTCCTCTCTCTTCCTCCCTCCTCTCCCTCCACTGCTCTTTCCCCTCTCTTCTTCCTCCTCATCTCTCTCCCTCCCTTCCCCTCTCCCTCTCCTCCATCCATCTCCCCTTGTCTCTCTCCTCTCCTCTCTCTCCCGCCTCTCTCTCTCTCTCTATATATAGAATATATATATATATATATTGTGTTGTGTTTGTTTCATTCCTCTCTCTCACTCACATCACATTTTCGAAAAGCTAACCATATCCATGTACCTACAGATAGATAGATAGATGATAGATAGAGAGATAGATAGATAGATAAGATAAGATAGATATGTAGGTAGGTGGTAGTAGGTAGAGGTAGGTAGTCAGGCAGACAGCATGCAGGCAGTCAGCAGATATATTTTTTTCTTTTATGACATTCCATGAAAAAGAAAGAAAAAATCACGACTTACTTTCATTTAACTTATATCTGAAAAAAGTGTAGATAATGAAATAGTCAATGCTTATCGAATCGAAGCCATCAACCAGTATGTGCAAGGACACACAATACAAACATGAACGAAAACTAAGCATGATTATGTCCAGGAAAAAAAAAAAAAAAAAAAAAAAAAAAAATATATATATATATATATATCTAGATATATATATATACTAACCAGCGAATGCAAGCTGATGCAAGCCAATAGTGCATGCCAGGACACACAAGATAAATGAATATGAAGAAACTAGGCATCTAAAAGGCAGCCCAGGAGAAATACAACGTCAACAAATAATAAGACACCATGTGGGAAAACGACTAGCGTCAAAACGTCGGCTTTGATGATTTTTGTTTGTTTGTTTTGTTTTGTTTTTTGTTTGTTTGCCATTATGCATGGAGCATATAACCATTTTAAGGTGATTTTGATTAAAAATGTC
>JADBJO010009368.1:7500-11867 GCA_016801955.1 Conus betulinus
ATCTTCCTCCTTTTTTTTTTCCTTCTTCTTCCTCTCTTTCTTGTCGTCGGTCGTTCGGTAGTTCATGCACAGGTCACATCTCACAGAAGGATAATACACACAAAAGAAAAGAGTAGCTGAACAGGGAGTACTTGCTGACGATGAAGTCAGCCCACTTACAATTGTATAACCATATTGTGACTCTCCCTGGCAACGTTTCACTTACAGTGGTATAACCATATTGCGACTCTCCCTGGCAACGTTTCACATACAGTGGTATGACCATATTGCGACTCTCCCTGGCAACGTTTCACTTACAATGGTATAACCATATTGCGACTCTCCCTGGCAACGTTTCACTTACAATGGTATAACCATATTGCGACTCTCCCTGGCAACGTTTCACTTACAGTGGTATGACCATATTGCGACTCTCCCTGGCAACGTTTCACTTACAGTGGTATGACCATATTGCGACTCTCCCTGGCAACGTTTCACATACAGTGGTATGACCATATTGCGACTCTCCCTGGCAACGTTTCACTTACAGTGGTATGACCATATTGCGACTCTCCCTGGCAACGTTTCACTTACAGTGGTATGACCATATTGCGACTCTCCCTGGCAACGTTTCACTTACAATGGTATGACCATATTGCGACTCTCCCTGGCAACGTTTCACTTACAATGGTATGACCATATTGCGACTCTCCCTGGCATGATTTCACTTACAATGGTATGACCATATTGCGACTTCCCTGGCATGATTTCACTTACAATGGTATGACCATATCACCCTCCACTTACAACGGTTCCCTGGCAACGGTTCTCCCTTACTGACAATTGTATAACCATATTGTGACTCTCCCTGGCAACGGTTCACTGACAATTGTATAACCATATTGTGACTCTCCCTGGCAACGGTTCACTGACAATTGTATAACCATTATGGTGACTTTCCCTGGCAACGTTTCACTGACAATTGTATAACCATTATGGTGACTTTCCCTGGCAACGTTTCACTGACAATTGTATAACCATTATGGTGACTTTCCCTGGCAATACTTCATTTACAATTGTATAACCATTATGGTGACTTTCCCTGGCAACGTTTCGTGTAACTTTGAGTGGTGTGGACGTCTGGCGAACTTTCAGTTTCAGTTCCATCAAGGAGGTATCACTGCGTGCAGACTAGTCCATATACGCTACACCACATCCGCTCAATTTTGAGACCACACTGCGCACGATGGATAATTAGTAATGAATTAATGACTAAAATGAGAGAAGTTAAGAAGGAGGGTCGCAGATGTCTGACCTACAGCATTAGCCCAACGCGCTGGTCAGATCTTGAGGACCTACCTAAGATGGTTGTACCATTATTATTGTTGTTGTTGTGTGTGTGTGTGGTGGGTGTACACGGTGTGTGTGGGTGTGTGGGCACGGGCCCATGTATGTATGTATGTATGTATGTAGTGTGTGTGTGTGGTGTGTGTGTGTGTGTGTGTGTGTGTGTGTGTGTGTGTGTGTGTGTGTGTGTGTGTGTGTGTCCGTGCGCGCGCCAGTGTATGCCAAGAGACCAGACCAGAACACTAATGGCTGGGCGTAGAAGCCGTGTAGGATTCTTCTTCTTCCTGCGAAGTGTCACGTGACTATTTCGCGGCAGGTGGAGAGACAACGCAGGGGAGGATCTCTGGGAGTGTGGGATCTCTGAGCTATGGGTCTGATCAGTCTCTGGGAGTGTATCCTCTGAGTATGATCATCAGTCTCTGGGAGTGTGGGATCCTCTAAGCTATGGGTCTGATCAGTCTCTCTGTGGGATCCTCTGAGCTATGGGTCTGATCAGTCCTGGGAGGTGGGATCCTCTGAACTGTGGGTCTGATCAGTCTCTGGGAGTGTGGGATCCTCTGAGCTATGGGTCTGATCCTCTGGGAGCTGGGATCCTCTGAACTATGGGTCTGATCAGTCTCTGGGAGTGTCTGATCCTCTCTGGGAGTGTGGGATCCTGACTGATCAGTCTCTGGGAGTGTGGGATCCTCTTGAGCTATGGCTCTGATCAGTCTCTGGGTGGGATCCTCTGAGCTATGGGTCTGATCAGTCTCTGGAGTTGTGGGATCCTCTGAACTATGTCTAATGGGTCTGAATCAGATCTCTGGAAGTGTGTTGGATCCTCTGACCTATGGGTCTTCTGATCAGTCTCTGGGAGTGTGGTATCCTCTGAGCTATGGGCTCTGATCAGTCTCTGGTAGTGTGGGATCCTCTGAGGAATTACTGGCTCTGAATTTTCTTCCTACTGGGAGTGTGGATCCTCTGAACTATGGCTCTCTGATCAGTCCCTCAACTGGAGCGTGGGATCCCCTAAGCTATTGGTCTGATCAGTGATCCTCTGGGAGTGTGGGATTCCTCTAAGCTATGGGTCGGATCAGTCTCTGGGTGGGAGTGTGTGGGAATCCTCCTGAGCTATGGGTCTGATCAGTTCCGGAAGTGTCAATGGATCATCTGAACTATGGGTCTGAGTCAGAAAAATTCTGGAAGTGTGGGATCCTCTGAACTATGGGGTCTGATCAGTCTCCTCTGGAAGTGTGGATCCTCTGAATTATGTCCCCTAATCAGTCTCTTAAAGCCGGTTGTAGCTCTGTATCTCAGCCAGTGTGCGGCCTTTGGGGCTCCAAGGATGGCATTAGCCTTCTTCTCTCTATCGCTCTGTGTCCCAGAGTTGTTTGCTCTCTTTTACAAATCTGAAGAAGACCTAAAGAGGTTCGAAACGCGTGTCCTTTTTTGTCTTGTGCTCTGTTTGTGCCCTCTCGTCCTTGCTCTCTCATCACTGACTTTTTTTTTTTTAATTTTCTTTCCCTATCCGGTTAGAGAGATTTTCACCTCCTAATCAGCCTGTGGCGGCAGGGAGTCATCCCCTCTCTCAACATTGAGTCAGATCGATGCCACTCAAAGATCATTAGGGGGTCTCTTATGGCTGCAGGTCATTATAGGGAAAAGTTTTCTGTTCGTGTATTCCCCCCCCCCCCCTCTCTCTCTCTCTCTCTGTCCCTCTTGTTCTTCTACTCTCTCTCCTCTCCTCTCACTCTTTGTGTCATGTCTCCTCTCCTCTCTCTCTCTCCAATCTTCCTCGTCCTCTCTCTCTCCCCTCACTCTCTCTCCTCCCCCCTCTCCTGCTCGCTCCCCTCCTCTCCTCTCTCTCTCCTCTGTCAGGTCTCTCGCTCTCCTTCCCTCTCTCTCTCTTCATCCTCTCCCTCTCCCTCCCTCATCTCTCCTCTCTCTCTCTCTCTCTCCACCTCTCTATCTCTCTTCGCTTTCTCCTTCTCCTCTCGTCTCTCTCTCCTCTCGTCTTCGGTACACCATAAAACATTAACGCCTCCTGACTGCAATCTTCGTTCTGCTGTCCGACTTGTCACAGACAAAAAGACAACAACAACAAAATGTCAAAGACAGGAAAGAATACACACAGTTAGTCAGGTAACTTACTTATTGGCTGGTTTGGTTGGTTGATTTGTTAACTATCTTCAAGTTTACCTCTGTCTACACCTGAATCTCAAAGTCAAAATCTGTTTTTTACTGATACAATCACCCTTCGCATCATCCCTCCCCCTCCCCCCTCCCCCAGTCCAGCTCCCTCCATCCCTTCCGCCCACCCCCCCCCCCCCTCACCACACACCCCCACCCTCCCTCACCCCTTCTCTCTCTGCATGCCAGTGAAGTATGAGATTAACAAGATTTCAGATGAATTCGTAATGTACTCTCGTTCTGTGAAGAAAAACGTACGTCCCCAGTGCTCTGTCCTCAAAAAGTTTAGATCTTTGCATCTTTTAATCTTTGTACCTCAAAGACGTTGGTCAACACCAACACTGTGTTGAAACGTATAGCACACTGTAATGTATTGTAACCGCCAATATATTGTCATGTTATATTTCAGCACAGTATAAACCAAAGGCTCGTTGTTGCTCATTTTGTTCTGGTGACTGTGAATGTATTCTGTTTATCAATTTGTTTATTGACTAAAAGTCCCATCTGAACCAAAGACGCCATTATTCAAATCTGCAAGGGAGGAAATGTCTGTGTTAAGAGTTCGCCGTGTTTTTGCGTTTTGATGTTTTGATGTTTGTTTTGTTTTGTTTTGTTTTGTTTTTTCGAGTTTGATTTGATTTATGTTTTGATTTTGTCCTGTTTTGGTCTTGTTTGTGTTGTTTTGGTTGGTTGGTGATTTTTGTGTTGTTTTTGTTTGTTTTTGATTTTTTTATGAGACGAGATGTCCTAACTGAGTAGGGAGCAGCACACAGAAGAGCGGAAAAGGAAGCGCGAAAGAAAAGGGAGAAAAGAAATCCACCGGACCAGGGTCCGGAAAGAGGTGCAGGCGCGGCGCAACAGTCATCTGTGTC
>JADBJO010009368.1:18572-28572 GCA_016801955.1 Conus betulinus
AATTTAACTGACTGATTGACTGATTAGAGAGAGAGAGAGGGAGGGAGGGAGAGAGAGAGAGGAGACTGGCGCAGAAGAAGAAAGAGGGAAACGCGGAAGACGCAGAGAGAGAGGAGAGGAGGACAGAGACAGAGACAGACAAAGACAAAGACAGAGAGACAGAGAGAGAGAGACAGACAGACAGACCAATAGACAGAGAGGGGTATTACTTATCATGCCCCCGTATCTACTTCACATGTTAAGGCGAGTCAGCGACTGGTCACAGGCAAAACCCCCAGTGGTCCACACTACCCCTGAGAGCATATGTGCTTTCTACTGTTGGTGCAGTCTTATTCGAGTTCATTTATTTTCAATTAGAACCAAAACGATCCAGAATGAAGATGTTCATTCATGATTAGAGATCAAAGTCATCTGGAATGAATGTGTTCGGTTTGGGCCAGATTATGCAAGTTCTCAGAGCGAACGTGTGCATTCACAAGTGGAGATGAACTCATAGTCATTCCAGATGAACATGTTATGTCATAGCTGGACATCATCGTCGTCCTAATTGAACGCATTCACAACGATTACGTTCATTAGCGGATGGGAATCAAGGTCATTAAAATGAACGTGTTCATTTACGGATGAATGTTAGAGTCTTTCAAATGAACGTGTTCATTTACGGGTGGATGTCAAACTCATTAAAGATGAACGCGTTCATTTATGGAAAGATGTCAAAGTCATTAAAGATGCGCGTGTTCATTTACGGATGGGTGTCAAAGTCATTAAAAATGAACGTGTTCATTTCCGGACGGATATTAAAGTCTTTAGAATGAACGTACTCACTCTCGGCTGAGATCATGGTAATTCAAAATGATAATAATGCTCACTTTAAGTTGGATATCAAAAGTCATCCAAAATGAACCTGTTCATTTACAGCTGGGTATTAAAGTCATGCAGAATGAACGTGTTCACGTACAATTGGATGTCAGAGTCATCCAGAGTCAACCTCTTCTCTGACGTCTTGACATCACAATCGTCCGGAATGAACATGTTCTCTCACGGTTGGACATCATGGTCGCCCGAATCAAACGTGTTCATTTACGGATGGATGTCAAAGTCTTTAGAATGGACGTGTTCATTTATGGATGGATATCAAAGTCTTTAGAGTGGACGTGTTCATTTACGGATGGATATCAAAGTCTTTAGAATGGACGTGTTCATTTATGGGTGGATATCAAAATCTTTAGAGTGGACGTGTTCATTTACGGATGGATATCAAAGTCTTCAGAATGAACACGTTCATTATTTTTACGGATGGATGTCAAAGTCATTAGAATGAACACGTTCATTATTTTTACGGATGGATGTCAAAGTCTTAAGAATATACTAGTTCGTTTACAGATGGGTGTTCAGGTCTCTAGAGTGAACGTACTCACAATGGACGTACAAACGGGTAAGATCATGATTATCCAAACTGAACATGCTCACTTACGGTTGGATATCAAAAGTCGTCCAACGTGAACCTGTTCACTAGATATCAAAGTCGTTTAGAATGAACATGTTCACGCACGGCGGGGTGTCAGAGAGATCCCAAAGTCAACATCTCTTCACACACGTCTTGATATCACAGTCATCCACAATGAACGCGTTCACTCTCGGCCAGATATCACAGCAATCCGGAATGAACATGTTCATTCCCGGCCGGATATCGCAAAATCCGCAATGAACGTGTTCATACCTGGTCGGATATCACAATAATCCACAATGAACGTGTTTTATTCCCGGCCGGATATCCCGGTGATTCAGAATCCCGGCCGGATATCACAGTCACCCACAATGAATGTGTTCATCTCCGGCCAGATATCGCAATAAATCAGAATGAACATGTTCATTCCTGGCCGATTATCATAGTGATTCAGAATGAACGTGTTCATTCCTGGCCGGATATCACAATAATCCACAATGAACGTGTTCATTCCCAGCCGGATATCACAATAATCCACAATGAACGTACTGTTCATTCCTGGCCGGATATCGCAATAATCCACAATGAACGTGTTCATTCCCGGCCGGATATCATAGTGATTCAGAATGAACATTTTCATTGCCGGCCGGATATCACAATAATCCACAATGAACGTGTTCATTCCCGGCCGGATATCACAATAATCCACAATGAACGTGTTCATTGTCGGCCGGATATCACAATAATCCACAATGAACGTGTTCATTGCCGGCCGGATATCACAATAATCCACAATGAACGTGTTCATTCCCGGCCGGATATCACAATAATCCACAATGAACGTACTGTTCATTCCCGGCCGGATATCACAATAATCCACAATGAACGTGTTCATTCCCGACCGGATATCATAGTGATTCAGAACGAACACTTTCATTGCCGGCCGGATATCACAATAATCCACAATGAACGTGTTCATTGCCGGCCGGATATCACAATAATCCACAATGAACGTGTTCATTGCCGGCCGGATATCACAATAATCCACAATGAACATGTTCATTCCCGGTCAGATATTACAATAATCCACCATGAACGTGTTCATTCCCGGTCAGATATCACAATAATCCACCGTGAACGTGTTCATTGCCGGCCGGATACCAAAGTCACTAGAATGAATGTGTGTTCATTTAGGCTGGATAGTACAGTGATCAAGGATTAACGTGTTTATTCCGTATTGGATATCAAGGTAATCGGTATGAACGTGTTCATTCACGGGTTGGAAATAAGAGTAATCGGAATGAATGCATTTATTCACGGTTGCATATCAAAACCCATACAGAATGAACGTATTCGTTCATACAGAGTTGCATATTAAAGTTATCCCAAATGAACATGTTGGGGGCACGGAAATACTGATAGGCAGAGCGATGGATAGGCAATTAGACAGACAGAGAGAGAAAGCTCGGGGGGCGGGAGGGGCGAGGGGGAGGAGGGAGGAGGAGGAGGAGGAGAGAGAGAGAGAGAGAGAGAGAGAGAGAGACAGACAGACAGACAGACAGACAGACAGACAGATAGACGGACACAGACAGACAGGCAAATAGGCAAACAGACAGACGGGCGGACGGCGGACGGACGGACAGACGAACAAACAGACAGACGGACAGACACACAGAGACAGAGAGAGAGAGAGAGAGAGAGAGAGAGAGTGGAGATTAGTTTGTGCTTTTGCTCCTCCATCTACGCATCATGTTTAGATGTGCCAGCGACGGATCATGGGTAAAACCCAAAGTCATGTAGAATTAACGTGTTCATTTACGGATGGATATCGCAGTCATTTAAAATGAACGTATTCATTACGAGTGGATATTAAAGTCATTAAGAATAGAGAGACCGACAGACAGACAGACAGACATGTTTTGACCACTTTATTGTCATTAGTTATTAGGTCTTTATGACACGGGTAAATGGATCATTTTTGCACTGATGGATTATAATCGTGTGTGTGTGTGTGTGTGTGTGTGTGTGATATTTCTCTGTGTATGTGTGTGTGTTTGTGTGTGTGTGTGTGTGTGTGTGTGTGTGTGTGTGTGTGTGTGTGTGTTGTGTGTGTGTGTGTGTGTGTGTGTGTGTGTGTGTGTGTGTGTGTGTGTGTGTGTGTGTGAGGGGGGAGGGGGGGAGAGAGAGAGAGAGAGAGAGAGAGAGAGAGAGAGAGAGAGAGAGAGAAAGTGTGTGTATGGGAGACAGACAAGCAGGCAGGCAGACGCACAGAGAGAGAGAGGGAGGAGAGAGAGAGAGAATGAGAGAGAGAGAGGGGAGGGAGGGAAAGTGAGAGACAGAGACAGAGAGAGAGAAGGATAGAGACAGAAAGAGAGAGACGGTGAGTATCTATGACAGAAACGACTTCAGTCTTACTGTATTCTTCTCTTCTCTTCAATTCATTTCCCTTTTTTTTCGTGTTCGTTTGTTTCTTCGTTTGTTTGTTTGTTTGTTTGTTTGTTTGTATTGCTTTCGCCTTCTTTATCGACCTTGTGACCACCTTTGAAAGGACTCACTTGGTATGGGGGTGGGTCGATCTACTACTGAACCCTAATAACATGAACACAGAAGCTGAGCTAACAATAACACCACATCTCCCCCCCCCCCCCCTTCACCACCACCCCCACGCCCCCCCCCCCCCCCCCCCCCCCCCCCCCCATTCGACAGCATGACAGGAACTGGATGAAAATCGCGTGGAAGCCACTCGCACACCCCCAGCCGAGACATTGTCAGTTTTTCTCCGTCTATCTAGCCAGCCAACTAATGATGCCATCCCACAATGTTGAGTCCCGTTCGCTCGCCAGTCATGACCACACCACAAGTGGAATAGCGAGGAGGGGGGGGGGGGGGGGGGGGGGGGGGGGTTGGTGGTTGGTGTGGGTGGTTGGTGTGGGGGTGGGGGTGGGAGGAAGGAAGGGGAGGGGAGGGGAGAGGAGGGGTGGAGGGTTCGTGTGGGTCCCACAATTTTTTTTTTTTTTTTTTTTTTTTTTTGAGATCGCCTCAGAGTGCGACGTATATCCATCCGCCGCCAGCACCACCACCGACACCGAAGCGACAGATGCTAGTCTACAGCTGCTGCTGCTGCTGCTGCTGCCGCTGTAACTAATCTGGCTGTCGTCTCCTGCTGTCACAGATGGTCGTGCCATCGCCCCCCCCCCCCCCCCCCCACACACACACCCCGTTCCCTCCTCCCCCCCCCCCCCTCCATACCTCTTCTCCCTCCTACCCCTTCCTCCATCACCCCCACACCCCCACACACTCCTACATCACCCCCATCCCACCCCACCCCACTCCTGCCCTTTTCCTCCTTCCTTCCTCCTTACCTCCCCCTTCCCTGTGGCTTAGATAAATGACGTTCGGGTTTAACGTTGATTCCCCCACCCCACCCCACCCCCACCCCCCTCTTCTTTTTTTTTTTTTTTTTTTTTTTTTTTGCAGGTAGATGACCGATTGGGCGATTGGGATACAGTTCTTGATAATCATCATTCCAGAAGAATGGGAAGAGAGATGGGGCGGGGGGCGGGGGGGGGGGGGGGGGGGGGGGTTGGTGCGTGGGTAGGTGGGTGGGGTGGGAGGGGGTATATCTACCAATCACCACTGACGTGACCCGACACGTTTCAGATGGTCAGCACGGATAGTGTGTGTGTGTGTGTGTGTGTGTGTGTGTGCGTGCGTGTGTGTGATTGGTGGGGGTGGGGGAGGTGGACAGGGAAGAGGGGCTTGGTAGTCTGACCTTGTGATTGCAGGTTCGACTCTCACTCTTAATCCATGGCTACCTATTGAAACTGTCACCGAAGTATCCGGGGGGGGGGGGGGGGGAAGTGGGAGGAGGGGAGGGATGTGTGTGGTGGAGGAGGGAAGAAGGAGTGGGGGGGGGGGGGGGGGGCTGTCATCTGTGGATAGACGTGATAGTCAGAGTTGGGACCGACTGTAGAGGTCAAGTAGTAACGGTGTCGTTTGAAGTGATGGAGATCGGCCTGCTTCTGGGGAAAGGGGTTGTTGTTGTTGTTGTTGCTGATGTTGTTGTTTTGGAAGACGAAGATTTTGTCGTCAGATTTGTGGTCAGTGAAAGAAAGAAAGCAACTCGACATATATTAACAAAATTCTCTGAGACATGGGGAGAGAGAGAGAGAGAGAGAGAGATTCAGATGATTTAATCATTTAAGGCCATAGCCCCATATGATGAGGGCGATAACAATATTACAGGAAAATTATTATAATAAATGCAGTGAAATCACGAGTCCCTCCAAATGCATGATTCTGCCTAACTGACAGTATGTTCTTGGTGGGTGAATGGGGAATAAATAAATGCTTCTCAAAATGAACTTTCAGCAAGCTTATAGTCTCCAAAGCGGGAGACCATCTCCAATGGGAGAAAGCTCACTAACATATAACTCCTGGTCAGATACCGGTATTTCGAAACCTGATTGTTTCTCCTCAGTGACCGCGGAAAGTGGTAATTTGACTCCTCTGCCTTTTCGGTTTTAAGAAGAATGCTATACCAAAAAAAGGCTGGTGTGCAATACCATAGTATGTTTGTTGAGTTTTCAAAAAAACTAACTAAAGGTGCCACCTAAGAAGCAAAAGAATTCCAAGGATAGTACCGAGCACCATTCCAGCAACTTACAGAGCAGCTAGGTGTTGCAATGACTGCAAGAAATATTGAATTATAAACAAAGCTTGCTCTTATGTCTCAGATTATAGAAATAGGGGGGTGATAAGCCTTCATATCTGCAGTGGTAGATGATTCTGCCTAACTGACAGTATGTGCTTGAGTGGGTGAATGGGGAATAAATAAATGCTTCTCAAAATGAACCTTCAGCAAGCTTATAGTCTCCAAAGGGGAGACCATCTCCAATGGGGAGAAAGCTCACTAACATATAACTCCTGGTCAGATACCGTATTTCGAACTGCCTTTTCGGTTTTAAGAAGAATGCTATACCAGAAAAAGGCTGGTGTGCAATACCATAGTATGTTTGTTGAGCCTTCAAAAAACTATTATTTATTCCCCATTCACCCACTCAAGCACATACTGTCAGTTAGGCAGAATCATCTACCACTGCAGATATGAAGGATTGTCACCCCCCTATTTCTATAATCTGAGACATAAGATAAAGCTTTGTTTATAATTCAATATTTCTTGCAGTTATTGCAACACCTAGCTGCTCTGTAAGTTGCTGGAATAGTGCTCGGTACTTATCCTTGGAATTTATTGTTTCATTGTAATTTAGTCCCTTGCAGATTCATTCCAAGAACTGGCCTCAGCACTTGTGTCTTAAGAGGTTATCTTTTTATATTTTCTACTTTTCACAAGAAAATGTAGCTTGTTATATATATATATATATATATATATATAATGCTGAACAATTAAGTAGTGGGGGAAAACAAGTGCAGGTTAACAATTCTTCCATCATTATAGTAATGACTTGGCAAAGATTTGAAATTGAGAAAAAAAAAAAATTGAAGATGAAGTAAATGGGAAAATGTATATCATAAAATATGAAAACCTTCCCTAGCTGCATGAGGAAACTATCACAATCTCTCTCGAAGACAGATCTATATGTATCGCCTGCATAGTTCTATATATATATATATATATATATAAAAACTAAACTCCGAATCACACTCTTTTTCTCTGATGACATTAGCAAGAAAAAAACGAAACATGCATGGTTGATTGTAAAATTCCCTAGGTATTAGTTGCACACGGAGATCATTAAAAGCAGGGCACTGCAAGACAAAATGAACTTCATCTTCAATTGATTCCTTACAAAGCGGACAGAGCAGTTCGTTGCAACTTACCTTTTTGTAGTGATTAGTAGTACTTTTTTATTTCAGAGATTCCAAATCTAAATCTAGTAAAGGTAAATCGTAAATGTTTGTTCATATTAAACATAAGGTACTTTTTAACTAAATGTGAGGAACTATAAACTTTGTACACATCAAACCTGTCACTTGATAGAATATGACTTTCCCTTGTTTGCCATCTGCTGTCGATTAATCTTTGTCGAACTGCTTGAATAAACTTGCTTTCCTACTCCTTGATATATCCACACATACCTAGCCCCAGCTCAGGTAAACAAATACGTACATTTGAAAACCGGTCAGTTTTGCCTCTTGAGTCGAGATCAAATAATGTATTATACGGTTTTCGTGGTAACCTATCATTATTCATTTTGTAACAACTTTAACCAGTAGGGAAGAAGATTAAATTACTGCAGAATTATATGTATATTGAGTATCTATTCGTTTCACTATACACTAAATCGTTTGGAGTTCTACGCTCCACACCTAAAAACGTTTTTTTAACCCAGTTAGATGAACCGATTCACAATGAACAATAACGTTCATATCTAAACCCCATGGCTCAGAACCATACTGCACAATGGGTTGTATCTGTGCATCAAAAATTTTGGCAAACGCTTCCAAGGAGTTATCATGTAATACTGACAATTTCTTCATAACACGTAATAACACGTTCTTAGCACTACTAGAAAGGTCACTATAAGCGGCAACAAAACTCAGGCGAGAAAAAAAAAAAAAATGCCTAGGTATTTATAAACGTTTGCAACGGGCATAAGAGAACCATCATACATCCATTTCTCCGTTGCTGCCAAGTGACCTCCTTTTCTAAAAAAACACAATCTTGCTTTTTTTCCAAATTGACTCTTAATTCTAATCTATCGGCTGAGTACTTTAAATAATTTACTTGTCTCTGCAAATCAACGACAGTCTCCGAAAGCAACGCTCCATCATCTGCAAGCAATAGAATAAAGAGTTCCGTTGAATCGTTTGTAAATCTAGCACCACGCTTGCTGTTTTCTGCTGTTTCAATTGCGAGCTCATTAATGAATAATGAAAAATAGAACAGGACTGCACACATCCCCTTGTTTTACTCCTCTAGTGCACATTAGAGTCAGTTAATTGATTGCCGCTTCTTATCCTTGTTTGAATTGTTTGATACATGCTGTGAATACACCTGAACAATTTTCCTCCTATATTGTTTTTTCTATCATATATAGGCCACAGTAAATTTCGATTGATCGAATCAAACGCCTTTTCATCAATAAATGCTGCATATAACTCACGATTAAAGAAAACTGCTGCTGAATCAGGGCAAGAAGGGTAAACACATGGTCTACAGTCGAGTATCCGCGTTTAAATCCAGGCTGATGTTCACCGGTTAGGTATTTCTTCTACATATTCCGAAGTCTTGAGTTATAATGGTACTAAATACTTTGCTACTAATATCAGACAACGAGATACCTGGATAGTTGTTTACATTGTTCACATCACCTTTTTCATACAGTTGAAGAGTTACAGACTGGCACCAAGACTCGGGAAAAATACCCTTATCGGGCAATGCATTGAAGAAATGACAAAAAGACTATGACTTGTTCGCACGGAGCTTTCAAAAACTCCCCAGTAATTCCCTTAGGACCTGTAGCTTTACCAGACTTTAATTTTTTAAGTGCTATCGAGTCTTCATCTCTTGAAATAGGACGGTCCATGGACTCATGTTCCGCATTTGGAAAATCATAATCATAATTATTTGGCAAATCTTTGTTTAGTAAAGACTCAAAATGTCGGAACCATTCATCTAATGGAATGTTATTTCTGGGTTGTTTTCGTTTCAGCGAGTTTTTTTTTCATCCAGTTCCAAAAAGCCTTTTCATTATGAACTGATGCTGCGGGTTCTTCTAACATGCTGCTATTAAATTCTCTTTCCTAACTAGTAATTTTTGTATTCACTTCTAGCCCTTACATACACATTTTTGTCATTCTTATCCAGAATTCTGCGAGATATTCTCAACAATTTACGCACTTTTCTCTTGTTAAGATTACGTTCTACGTCGAACCATCCCTTTTTATGTTGAGTCGGGTCCGCCTTTATAGTTCTTTTCATATATGTGGCACATGTTCTTATACAATCATTAAACACATTCAATGATTCATCAATATTTACATCAATTAGTTCTAAGGCATTTTTCAGTCTACTGAGAATTTCATCTTCACATATTTTTTCATAAAAAAAAAACTGACTGCAATGTTCATGCCACACAAAATGTTCAATGATTTGAATCTCCTTGTTACCATTTCTACTAGACATACTCTACAGAAAGATCAAGGTCCAGAGGACAGTGGTCGGATTCAATGCGGTCAATAACACGCCTCACACACTAATCACATAGGATATCACATAGGGCATTGGACAAAATGAAATAGTCATTCACGCTACATCCATTTGCTCCGATATATGTGTAGCGACCTTCCTGGTCGCCATTACATGAACCATCAAGAACTACTAAATTAAGGGCAGTGCACATATTGATCAACAATTTACCGTAAGTGTTTAGATGTGTATGAGAATGACGCTTGAAATATACAGTGCTGAATGTGGAGAGAATGAGAGAGAGAAAGAGAGGGCGAGAATGAGAGAGAGAGAGAGAGAGAGAGAGAGAGAGAGAGAGAGAGAGAGAGAGAGAGACAGACAGACAGACAGACAGACACAGA
>JADBJO010009368.1:33572-34829 GCA_016801955.1 Conus betulinus
TGTCTCTCTCTCTCTCTCTCTCTCTCTCTCTTCTCTCTCTCTCTCCCTCCTCTCTCTCTCTCTCTCTCTCCTCATGTTGCATGTCCCCCAAAAGTCGATCCTGATCCCGCTGTCCCCTCAGTCGTCATCACTCTCGCAGGGTGTTCAACTCCAAGCCCCAGATCTAGTCCACAGCCTTCAGCGCAGCGGATGGAGGGCCCGTTGTCCAACAGTACACAGCGTTCGGTAGTGAGAAACCAATGGAATTGGATTCTGTTCAGGGCCAATGAAAGCGACGGAAGGAGCAGGAGGAAGGACTTTGACTTCCACAATACCACGACACGGCCAACCTCAAATGATTCATTCTCTGCCCTGAGGGACATCAGACTATGGGGCTTCTTCTAACCATTCTTTCATTTAACTGCGCCCGTCTTGCGCCGACTTTGACAAGAATAGTGATTGTTCGTTCTTCATTTGTGGTTGTCCTGAGTGTTGTTTATCTTCCTTGAAGAAGAGACCTTAGAGGTCGAAACGGTCGTCGTAATTTGTCCTGTAATTCGTTTGTTCATGTTATTTGGCGGAGTTAATTCAAGTACCTTTTAACATTCTTTTTTCTTTAAATTCACATGTAAACTACATTGTGTCTCCCTCCCTCCCCCTCCCCTCTTTCTTCTCCTCCTCCTCCTGCTCACTCGTCAGATTGTTTATTCTTCGGTTCATTTGGACTATCAGCTGATGAAGTCCGGAGGTTTTTCGTACCAGTCCGAAAGAAGCTGACAAAACACAGCGAATCACGTAGCCCGAAACATACGTTAACCTTTCAAATGGCTAAGAGAGAGAGAGAGAGAGAGAGAGAGAGACCCGAGAAGAGAGAGAGAGAATGAGCACAATCATTCACATTATAATGTGTAGGAAACGAAATCACTAGTCACGAAAAAAAGAGAAACAAATATACCAATAAGAACATCAACTAAGACGTCATTATTTCTCTAATCTTAGACGCCTTACACAAAACATACCTAAATTCCTAATTATCTTATAAACTGTTAGAGCTAAGTAGTAACTGTAATCGAAACATACACGGGCGCTTATAATATTTCTGTGGGATAAATTTTTGGCGAAGATCTTCTAAAGCTGGGCAAAGGAACATAAAATGTATTTCATTTTCCTCACCTTGCATACACAAAGGACAAAGCAAGTCAGCTTGTGTATGTTTCCTATATCTTAAGTAATGAGTCCTAATTTCAGAAACACCGACTCTAAATTTAGCAATTAATC
>JADBJO010009368.1:40298-45298 GCA_016801955.1 Conus betulinus
TATTATATTCTTAGGTCATGTCCAGAACTTGAGTAAGCCTTGTTTGAATTATGTATTGATGCAAAGTTTGGAATCTGTCAATCATTCAGTGTATCAGACTTTTTTAAAAATATAATTTTTGTTCATTCAGTCTGTCAGTATCAGACTTGTTTAGAATATTTTATTTGATGAAATTGATTACTGTTCATCATATTACATCAGTTTTGTTTGGAATTTTAATTAATTTTTATTTTAGGTGATGTAAACTGTTGGCCTATTACTGTATTAGCCTTTGTGTGTGTGTATGTGTGTGTGTGTGTGTGTGTGTGTGTGTGTGGTGTGTGTGTGTGTGTGTGTGTGTGTGTGTGTGTGTGTGTGTGTGTCAGTACAACTTTGAGTTAATCTGACAATAAATTGGTTTCAGTCAGTCAGTGTGTGTGTGTGTGTGTGTGTGTGTGTGTGTGTGTGTGTGTGTGTGTGCATGTGTGTGTGTTTGTAGGTGTGTCTGTGTCAGTGTGTGTGTGTATAATTCTGTCTGTCTGTCTGTCTGTCTGTCTGTCTTCTCTCTCCTTTTTCATTTTGAAATTTGCTATCTGTATCAGCCACGTTTACTATGTTTTTTTTTTAAGCCACAATAAGTTGTTTTTTTGTTTCCATTTGATTGACTGACTGAAAATTTTGCCGCCAACCCCAAATGTTACTTGTTCACTGCTGGAATTAGCGGAAAGATTATGAGGCAGTGACTGGCACTGCTGGTAGACACGTGGCTATGCCTTGCTTTACACTTACAGGCAGAGACTGGCACTGTGGTAGACATGTATGTGGCTATGCCTCGCTTTACAGTCAGTGACTGGCACTGTGGTAGACACGTGGCTATGCCTCGCTTTACAGGCAGTGACTGGCACTGTGGTAGACACGTGGCTATGCTTCACTTTACACTAATTACAGGCAGTGACTGGCACTGTGGTAGACACGTGGCTATGCTTCGCTTTACAGGCAGTGACCGGCACTGTGGTAGACACGTAGCAATGCCTTGCTTGACAGTCAGGTTGCATATGAGAGCAGGAAAGCCTGGTTTTAAGTTCTTAGCATAACAAGAAATTACAGCTGAAACTGTGGGCACAATATTGAAGCTTGGCAGAAACACTGAAGTCATGAAAAATTAAGCAGACAGATCTCACTGATGATCAATGATTATGTTGTTCACCGGCCATGCTGTCATTGATGCAGTGCAGTATGTGCTTGAACTGCTACAGTTTTCCTGTAGGATTTTATAGTGTGTCAATCATTCAGAGTCATAGGAACAGTTTTGAAGTATTGATACTAAACTGTGCAGGCCTCTTTCATGCAATGGATATTTATCTTGAAAGTGTCATGTGACATGGTCACCTAGTCCTAAATCAAGCAACCTTTCCCCAAACTACAGGTTGAAGATATCCTGCCTTCCCTATTTTGATAGGTTATGTACTGAACAATATTTTTTCACTGTCTTAATTGATGGAATCACGAGTTCTGTTTATTCTTCAATGCTTCAGCAGTCATTGAGGCAGAATGCTGGAGAGGTGGTTGGGGTATGTTGGAGGGGTGCACGCATGGTCAGTGGTTGTGGCCGTGTGTGGTGTGGCCTGGATCCTCTACAGATCACGCCAAAAGGCTCGGCGTCCCGCAGCCAACGCTTCTGAAAATACTGTAAGTGACTGGATGTGTCAGTACTGTGGTTAGTAGAGGATATAGAGAGCACTGGATCTGTAAGGTACAGAACACCTGTGTGGTGTGTGTTGAGTTTGCTGTTTTCATTCCGTACAGGCTGATGAAAGTGCTTGCTCTGCAGACAGATATTCAGACTATTAACAGGGCTAACAACATTATCCATTTGTTCCTTGGAAGGTAATACTGATAGTGTTTTTTTAGTTTTTTTAACTGCACCTTGGCACCACTGGATTGCTTCTTCTCCCTCCCTGATAGAGGAGGTCAGGCAGCAGAAGGGAAGGGACGGCTCCTGACAGAGTGAACCTCTGACGGTTCATTGCCCCCGCGGCCATTAGACTGTGGGACCTTGTCTGTTTTTTTTTTTTTAATCCTTTAAAGCGTGTTTACTGTGCATCTCTCTTAGCATTGTCTCTGTTTCAGGAATGAGTTCACATTGTTCTTTTAGCCATACATGGTCAGTTTATTGAAGCAATCAGTTTTGTAGTTATGTAGTAGTTGCCCTCTGTACTGTGTGAATCAGTACTGATTAAGTTAACATGCTTTATTTGGTTGTCCCATTTATTGTGTTAATCAGTGCTGATTAAGTTAGCATGCTTTATTTGGTTGTCCCGTTTATTGTGTGAATCAGTACTGATTAAATTAACATGCTTTATTTGGTTGTCCTGTTTATTGTGTGAATCAGTACTGATTAAGTTAACATGCGTTATTTGGTTGTCTCGTTTATTGTGTTAATCAGTACTGATTAAGTTAACATGCTTATTTGGTTGTCCCATTTATTGTGTTAAGCAGTACTGATTAAGTTAACATGCTTCATTTGGTTGTCCTGTTTATTGTGTTAATCAGTACTGATTAAGTTAACATGCTTTATTTGGTTGTCCCATTTATTGTGTGAATCAGTACTGATTAAGTAACATGCTTTATTTGGTTGTCCAGTTTATTGTGTTAATCAGTACTGATTAAATTAACATGCTTTATTTGGTTGTCCCATTTATTGTGTTAATCAGTGCTGATTAAGTTAACATGCTTTATTTGGTTGTCCTGTTTATTGAGTGAATCAGTACTGATTAAGTTAGCATGCTTTATTTGGTTGCAAAGTGAGACGATTGCAGGCGGAAATCGAAACAAATCTTAAATAAATGTCAGCGAACCGCCCAGAGAAACATGGACAAACGAGTCACAAGACAAAACACAACGCGTTTTAACCTCTTAGGTCTTCCTCAGGTGAAACAAAAACGAATAAAATAACGAAAATGCACTTAGCTTTGATCACTTAGGATCGCTTCTGTTCAGCGTTCAGCGCAAGGAAGAAAGCGATCAAAGCTAAGTGCATTTTCGTTATTTTATTCGTTTTTGTTTCACCTGAGGAAGACCTAAGAGGTCGAAACGCGTTGTTTTGTCTTGTGACTTGTTTGTCCACGTTTCTCTGGGCGGTCACTGACATTTATTTAAGATATGCTTTATTTGGTTGTCCCATTTAGCGCGTTAATCAGTACTGATTAAAGTTTCAAAATGGAGCGACTGATGGCGGAGAACGAAGCAAAATTTAGAAAGAGTGGGGGTTAGTTGCCGCCAAGGTCAAGATCACATTAACATTTAGGACAGTACAAACAAAGAACGAAGAGAGACTTATCTGATGTCCATGTGGTGTGCTGTGAAGAATGGCCACCAGAAGGAGAGACGGAGGGGATTATGGGAGAGGAAAAGGAGGGGGGGGGGGGTGGGGGTGCGTGGAGGGAGGGGAGGAGTGAGGCGATGGGGTTGTGTGGTTAGTTTAGTGGGGTGGTGTGGTATATGTGACGGTTGTGGTTAAGATGGATTGATAATAATGCTAGGGGGGGGGGGGGGGGGGGGGGGTGATATATATATATATACATATATAGAACAGATAGAACAAAGGCACAGTGATGATTATGACAACAGATAGAACAAAGGCACAGTGATGATTATGACAACAGACAGAACAAAGGCACAGAGATGATTATAACAGATAGAACAAAAGCAGTGATGATTACAACAGGTAGAACAAAGGCACAGTGATGATTACAACAGATAGAAAAAATTTTTTTTAAGAAAACCCAAGAGGTCGAAATGCATCGTGTCTTGTCCTGTGCTTTGTTTGTCAATGTCCTTGGTGGCAACTAACCCCCACTCTTTCTAAACAGTACTGATTAAGTTAACATGCTCATTTTTGATAGCTCTGGTTAGCCTGTTTATTGTCAGAAACTTTTTAGTTGGCCTTTTCATCATTATCGAAAGTGAGTTGGTTATTGTTGACCTGTTTTAGATTGTAAAACTTTTATGCATATATAGGCACAGTCAGCATGTTTCTTGATAGTTTTTCAAGGTATACAGTTGGTCTTTTCAGTGTATTGACAGAGGTAGTGACAAAGTTTGGCAGTTACACTTGTCATGTTTACTGATTTTTGATAGTTATAGTGTATCTGTGTATTGAGTTTTGATAGGTGTAGTGGGCTTGTTTATTGACTCTCGAAAGCCATAATTAACCTGTTCATTGACTTTTTTTTATGTTACAGTTGACCTGTGCGTGGAGTTTTGATAATTGATAGTTGGTTTGTTTCATGAGGTTTGGTAGTATTACATGATCTGTTAATGATTGTGATAGTTGTGAGTGGCCTATTTATTGATGTAAATGTTACGTAATTGGTTTTAATAGTTTTGTTTCGCAGCAAGTCTTTAGATAAGTGATAACAGAATCAAAATACACTGTCATTCATTGATTCAGCAGCAAAGGAATTGTTCTTGAGTTGATTTTAAGGAACAAAGTGATTTAGTAAATGACTGTTGAAACTAATTCAAATTATTAAAACTTGTGATAGGTGCTATTACAAACAAAGCACCAGTATTAGCTTGAGATGCAGTTAGTCTGATGCTGTTTTGCCTGTAATCATCACTGTGCCTTTGTTCTATCTGTTGTCATAATCATCACTGTGCCTTTGTTCTATCTGTTGTCGTAATCACTGTGCCTTTGTTCTATCTGTTGTCATAATCATCACTGTGCCTTTGTCTGTCTGTTGTGTCATAATCATCACTGTGCCTTTGTTCTGTCTGTTGTCATAATCATCACTGTGCCTTTGCTCTATCTGTTGTCTTAATCACTGTGCCTTTGTTCTATCTGTTGTAATCATCACTGTGCCTTTGTTCTATCTGTTGTAATCATCAGTGTGCCTTTGTTCTACCTGTTGTAATCATCACTGCTTTTGTTCTATCTGTTATAATCATCTCTGTGCCTTTGTTCTGTCTGTTGTCATAATCATCACTGTGCCTTTGTTCTATCTGTTGTCATAATCATC
>JADBJO010009368.1:50298-57798 GCA_016801955.1 Conus betulinus
GCAGATAGGGAGGTGCTACATGGCTGAGTGTAATGTCAATGATAGGCTTTCTGATGACATATTTGTGCAGCTTGGCAATTTTTCTTTTGGAATTTTTGTATTTTTTATAATCTCTCCTGATGCCCTGTAAACTGCGCTGTGTAATGTTCCCTTCATTACAGTGAGGTGTGGTGTGTATTTGGCTTTTTGATGCTGTGTGGTATAGACAGGGGTGTGTTCCCTGGGCACCTGACAGACCATACAGCTTGAGCAGAAAATCATAATCCCCATACAAAAACAGTTTGATTGTCTTGTTTCTCCATGTCATGGACTTCAGCGCTGCCAGCTGTTCTTTGTAAGATCCATGATTCTCTTCAAATTCTCTGGGCTGTCCTTGCAGTCTACAATGGCCAGGACACAGGTGTTGTGTTTGGAGTTTGGATTGTGAAGATTTGCAATCTGAAGCATCAGTTTAAATGTACCACCCCCATGGTCCCCTCCTATCTTTACCCAGATCTCATCCTGTGGGATTGTATTGTCATGCCAAGTCAGCTTGTTCTCTCTGTCATACTGCTGCAACAGGTTTTCTACCAGCTTTGGAATGCCTTTGATTTCTCCTATTGTTTTATCTTCTTCTTTTTGTCCGCCATTCTCATCAACACAAATGAGTTTTCTCTGTACTATTTCAATTTCTCCAAACATAGCTTCTTTCTGTTGTTGTCTTTCTTTCTTTTCACAGTCAAATTTTAATCCTATACTTCTGAGAAATCTCTTTTGCTGTCTGTACTTTGTCCAGCTTAACCCCAGACTAGTTCTGAGTGCAGACCCTTGCTTTTTGGTCACTCTCACAGGGCCACATCCAGCAGCATCAAGAATCTTTTGTCTGTGGATGCGAGCAGTTCTTTTGATTTCTGATCCATGTTGTTTGATCACATCATCTTACTACTGCTTCCTGAAATATTCATTCTGATCTTCTGTATCATGTGAGATCTTTTCTTTCTGAGAGGAGATGATGCCAAAGCAGAAGATTTACGGGGCTGTCTGATCCTTTTCAACACAACTGGCTGACCCCTTGTTTTGCACCTAACTGTTAAATGGTCACTTGACTGTCGCAGCTTCCTGCGTACCAAACGTGGCAGTAATTTTTCTTCTTCATCAGTGAGCGGTTTATCAATATCCTCATCATCTGAGTCTAAATAGATCATTTTGTTTTTCCAATGTTGGAAAGGTGATAGAGCTACATCACTGACTTGTGGCGTTTTAGGTGTGATTGGTGATGTTTGTGTGCAGAGTGTTTTGGGTTTTTTAACTGGGGTTGACGTAGACTGACAGAATGACGTTGACACACTTTCATCAACTAGCAAGTCGGCCGGATCACAAGTTTGTTGTGCGGGTCTCTTCACGGCCCCTACTCTCGGTTTTGGGGGACCACCACCTTGGGTTGTGATTGAAAAAGCGACTGCACGCTTTTGCACTGACTGATTGACAGCTCTGGATCGAAAGTTGCCCAGATTTCCGACATTTTCTGAATATCAAGTGCAACACGGTCGGTCGTAGTTTTGAAGTCTGACAGGTTGCTAGCGTGTTTCAGCCCCATGAGTTTTTTTGTAACATTTCATACAATGGCTGTAGACTGCTTGCCCTCTTCATCATTCAAAATGTCTAAATTGTAACAACGTGAGAGTTCTGTGGTACAGTTTTTACATAATTTCACACTAAACCCTCTGTCTTTCTCCTTTCGTAACACGCGCTCTCCACAAACTCGACACATAGAATTCAGTCTGGCACAGTGCGCAGTATAATCATGGTACTCACGCTCCACTGACTGCTGAGACGCCATTCTAGGTAAAACTGATGAGTCACTTACGTCAAACTATGCACACAAAAACACACTTTAAAGATTCTGAATAGAATATAAAACACACACAGACACAAGTTGACATCACATAATCCTCTGGCAACCCAAAAATGAAACAAAACATCGTGGATTTAGTTGTATCCGAAGGCTGGAAAACAAAACAAAATTGGTCACAAGCACAGCTCTCTGCACACGTCTCAGAAGAAAAAGTGCCGATCTGACTAAGCGTGGCACCGCTAGCATCACTGAATTCAGTCAGGGTCAGGGGTCACGCGGGTTGAACTAAATGGTCTGGTCTGGCAAGAAAGGAACAGCCGTGGGGAGTGCTCATGACATTGAGTGGGTCCCATCTCCAGTGTTTACCCTGTGGACAGATGGGAAGGGGCTGTAACTATTTTAAATTAGGACTGGTCGTAAAATCTGCGTAAATGTGGGTGTACACATGCATGATGTAGAGAGAAGACTTGATGTACATAAATGTAGATGCACACATACACAATCCTTCCTGTACACATGCATGATGTGTAGAGAAGATTTGATGCACATGATGATGTAGATTCACACATACACAATCCTCTGTTTTCATGTTCTTGTACACATGTATGATGTAGAGTGAAGACTTGATGTGCATGATAATGTAGATGCACACATACACAATCCTCTATCTTCGTGTTCCTCTACACATGCAGAAAGCCAGCTTTACATTTACAGTTGGAAGTGGGCATGTATGATGCGTAGACGACAACTCTCAGTGTATGTGTGGATGTTCACTTGCACATAGACCACACTTCATTTCATATGATTGACATGATTAACATGTGGACCCCACGTGCGCATAGTCAACACTGAGTTATGTGTGGATATACGCTTGCACAAAAGACAAAACTTCATTTAGCAATATTCACTTGTGGGTCTACACATGCCCATAGACAATTTAGTTTTATGTAAATTTACTCTTGAACTTGGAACACCCCATTTTAATAGTTTTACATGTGAGTTTACACTTGCATGCAGGTAACACTTCATTTAACATCATTGACATGCATATGTGCTAATGCGCACAGACAATACACATGAACAACACTTCATTGAACATCAAGAAATGTGGATGACACGTGCACACATTCATCAGTTCCTTTAACATATTTTACATTTGGCTGTACACATGCACACAGACAACACTTCCTTTAAAAGCAGTTACATTTGGCTTTACACATGCATACAGACACTTCCTTGAACAGCATTTACGGGTGGACAACACATGCACATTGACAACTCTACCTTTAACATAACTTGCATGTGGATGACACATGCGCACAGACGCTTTGCATATCTCAGTTTGCATTTGGCCTTACACATGCGCACAGACACTTTGCATATCTCAGTTTGCATTTGGCCGTACACATGCACACAGACACTTTGCACATCTCAGTTTGCATTGGCCTTACACATGCACACAGACACTTTGCACATCTCAGTTTGCATTTGGCCTTACACATGCACACAGACACTTTGCACATCTCAGTTTGCATTTGGCCTTACACATGCACACAGACACTTTGCACATCTCAGTTTGCATTTGGCCTTACACATGCACACAGACACTTTGCACATCTCAGTTTGCATTTGGCCTTACACATGCACACAGACACTTTGCACATCTCAGTTTGCATTTGGCCTTACACATGCACACAGACACTTTGCACATCTCAGTTTGCATTTGGCCTTACACATGCACACAGACACTTTGCACATCTCAGTTTGCATTTGGCCTTACACATGCACACAGACACTTTGCACATCTCAGTTTGCATTTGGCCGTACACATGCACACAGACACTTTTGCACATCTCAGTTTGCATTTGGCCGTACACATGCACACAGACACTTTGCACATCTCAGTTTGCATTTGGCCGTACACATGCACACAGACACTTTGCACATCTCAGTTTGCATTTGGCCGTACACATGCACACAGACACTTTGCACATCTCAGTTTGCATTTGGCCTTACACATGCACACAGACACTTTGCACATCTCAGTTTGCATTTGGCCTTACACATGCACACAGACACTTCCTTAAACAGCATTTACCTGAGGATAACACATGCACACAGACAACACTTCCTTTAACTTAATTCACATCTGGCTTTTCACATGCACACAGACAACACTTCCTTTAACTTAATTCACATCTGGCTTTTCACATGCACACAGACAACACTTCCTTTAACTTAATTCACATCTGGCTTTTCACATGCACACAGACACACTTCCTTTAACTTAATTCACATCTGGCTTTTCACATGCACACAGACAACATTTCCTCTGACATCCTATACATGTGGGTGACCCCTGCATAGACCCAGCATTGTTGGGCACTGTCTGATAATGTGGGGACAGAGGGGGTGAGGGTCAGCACTGGTGCTGTGTCCGGAACATGGAGAGATGCGGTGTTGTTCAAGGTCAGTGTGTCCGGAACATGGAGAGATGTGGTGTTGTTCAAGTTCAGTGTGTCCAGGAGAGGGGGAGATGTGTTATTGTTCAAAAGTGTGTTGATGTGGTCCTGCAGGCACTGGCGGAGACACTGGGTGCAGAGGTGAAAGGTCAAGGTTACCAGGTGGAGGTCATCGACCTGAAGGAATATGATCCTGAAGACAGATTATCTCATGAGGTAGGTGCAGCTGTCAGTGGCATAAGGGTACGTTTGTACTGTAGAGTGAGAAAGAAAGACAACATGTGATCAAGGTGCAGCTCAGTTGTGCAAGAGTGCATGTGTACTGTAGAGTATGAAGAAAGAGCATATGATGAAGGTGCAAGTGTCAGTGGTACAAGAGTATGCTTGTACTGTAGTCTGACGAAAGCATTTGAGGTGAACTGTCAGTGATAGAAGAGTACACTTGTACTGTAGAGTCTGAAGAAAGCACTTGAGGGAGGTGAACAGTCAGTGGTACAAGAGTACACTTGTACTGTAGAGTATGAAGAAAGGTAGCAAAAGAGGAAGGTGCAACTGTCATTGGAACAAGAGTGCACTAGTACTGTAGAAAGCATGAGGAAGGTGTACTGTCAGTGATAGAAGAGTGCACTTGCACTATATAGAGTATGAGGAAAGAGCACATAATGAACGTGCAACTGTCAATTGCACAAGAGTATACGTGCATGACATGAGAGCAGATCATGTCATGCTTTGTAAGGCTGCCAGAGATGTAAAAGTGTGTCAAGGTTAAGGTTTTGACAAAGTGCATAGGTACCTTGGAGTCTGAAGACAGAGCTCTGACTGGCAGTTTCAGTAGCCAGTGGTCCAAGCAGGCCAGATGATGGACATGGAAAACGTGAGTGCTGTTGTCCTGTTGCTGGCTTGATCATGGCTCTGTTCCTGTAGCGCCTGGGAACGCCATGCTCCCTTACAGCCTTGTCATTGGCACAAGATACAGTCTGTTCTTTAATCATCTGGCCAATGTTTTTTTTTTTGTGTAACATTTGTGTAACTACCAACTTTACTTGTAAAAGGGTCAAACGGAGATTTGGAGATGGTTACAATTGTTTTGTTGAAAAATCACCCCAAACCTATGTTTACATCTGTGGTGTGCTGTGAATGTGTGTTTTCGTGTCAAAAAGTGTTTAAAGCTGACAGCTGAGCTCACTGACTGTGTTCCAGTAAATGCCAATCCATCGTAGGCATGTAGCAGCCTGATCTTCCGCTGTGCTGCCGCTGAGCCTTACAGTCAGTGCACGTGGATCTGTACAGTGCGCATGGCTTTCTGAGCTGCGGGTGTCAGTTCAGAGTGTGGGGGCTGCCATAGTGTTGACAGCTGTGTGGAAGGAACAGTCCCCAGTCTCTGTCACTTAACGTTGCACTCAGTTCGGGTCCCCAACACTTCATTATGTTTCACTGTGTCAGGCTGAAGACACATTATCGTTGCACTCAGTCCAAGTCCCCAACACCTTCATTATGTTTTACTGTGTCAGGCTGAAGACTTGTGTGTCTGCGTCTTCCTCATCTCCACGTACACGGACGGTGCGGCGCCAGAGGGTGCGCGGTGGTTCTGCCAGTGGCTGCAGGACACGGCGGGGGATTTCCGCGTGCAGAAGACACTGCTGTCGGATCTGTACTACGCTGTGTTCGGCCTGGGAAACTCCCTGTACAAGGAACACTTCTGCACTGTGAGAGACGCCTTCAGCATGGAACTGAATGTTTGCTGTACAGCTGTTTGTGAACGTTTGCTGTGCAGTTGTTTGTGAATGTTTGTTGTGCAGTTGTTTGTGAACGTTTATTGTGCAGTTGTTGTGAATGTGTGCTGTGCAGTTGTTTGTGAATGTTTGCTGTACAGCTGTTTGTGAACGTTTGCTGTGCAGTTGTTTGTGAATGTTTGCTGTGCAGTTGATTGTGAACGTTTGCTGTGCAGTTGTTTGTGAATGTGTGCTGTGCAGTTGTTTGTGAATGTTTGCTGTGCAGTTGTTTGTGAATGTTTGTTGTGCAGTTGTTTGTGAATTTTTGCTGTGGAACTGTTTGGGGATGTTTGCTGTGGAACTGTTTGTGATTGTTTGCTGTGGAACTGTTTGTGAATGTTTGCTGTGCAGCTGTTTGTGAATGTTTGCTGTGGAACTGTTTGTGGATGTTTGCTGTGGAACTGTTAGTGGATGTTTGCTGTGGAACTGTTTGTGGATGTTTGCTGTGGAACTGTTTAAGAATGTTTGCTGTGGAACTGTTTGTGGATGTTTGCTGTGCAGCTGTTCGTGGATATTTGCTGTGCAGTTGTTTGTGGATGTTTGCTGTGGAACTGTTTGTGAATGTTTGCTGTGCAGTTGTTTGTGAATGTTTGCTGTGGAACTGTTTGTGGATGTTTGCTGTGGAACTGTTTGTGAATGTGGAACTGTTTGTGGATCTTTGCTGTGGAACTGTTTGTGGATGTTTGCTGTGGAACTGTTTGTGAATGTTTGCTGTGGAACTGTTTGTGGATGTTTGCTGTGCAGCTGTTCGTGGATATTTGCTGTGTGCAGTTGTTTGTGGATGTTTGCTGTGGAACTGTTTGTGGATGTTTGCTGTGGAACTGTTTGTGGATGTTTGCTGTTGAACTGTTTGTGCATGTTTGCTGTTGAACTGTTTGTGCATGTTTGCTGTGCAATTGTTAGTGAATGTTTGCTGTGGAACTGTTTGTGGATGTTTGCTGTGGAACTGTTTGTGGATGTTTACTGTGCAACTGTTTGTAATGTGGATATTTGCTGTGGGACTGTTTGTGAATGTTTGCTGTGGAACTGTTTGTGAATGTTTGCTGTGGAACTGTTTGTGGATGTTTGCTGTGGAGTTGTTTGTGAATGATTGCTGTGGAACTGTTTGTGGATGTTTGTTGTGGAACTGTGAATGTTTGCTGTGGATTTTTTTTTTTCACCTTCTATGAAGGTTCTTTTCTTTGAAAAAAAAAAAAAAAGCAACAGTTACATCATCATGATTCACATTCAGTCAGAAGAAAAAGTGTCATATTTATGCACACACAAACACATGCACAAACACAAAGCATGTAACCAGGACTAAAGCACATGCAAAAAAAGAGTGCTGGGGAGTGGAGTAAGACTAAGAGACAGAGGAAGAGAACACAAGTGAGAGAGAGAAAGGGAGAAAAGGAAGCAGAGAGAGGAAAGGGGGAAGGAGAGGGAAAATGAA
>JADBJO010009368.1:60298-84525 GCA_016801955.1 Conus betulinus
TGACAAAGCTAATGTCTGTGAGGCGTGCGTCAGTGAATACCGGAACTATGACGGTTATCGCTGGCTTTCTATCTTGTCATGTTTGAGAGTGAGAGTATCGGGAGTTAGGACACCCTAGTTAGTCGCCAATGGCGTTGTCGGCAATGTCCCACGTTGTCGCCAAACGGCGACATTGGCGGCGTAAGGGTTAAGGTGAACCCAACATCTATAGGCCTGCGGTAACAATAAGAGAGTGACAATAACACATGGTTAAATTAGTAGGCTTACCATGTAGTGCTTATTCAGATAGGCAGAGAGTGAGGCAGGGAGCACTCATGTGTGAAAGAGAGACAGACAGGCAGACAAACTGACAAACTGACAGGCAGAGACAGACTGCCCCCAAAGACATATCTCAAGACAAAAGCTTTGAAGAATATACAATTTGCAGAACATGACCCAAAAAAAAAAAAAAAAAAAAAAAAAAAAAAAAATATATATATATATATATATATATATATATATATATATATCTCACAAATACCATAAGAGCTACATGTCTTCAAAATTTCAATCTACAAATAGTCAGTGTACCGCTCTTTTAACCCATTTGTGTTGACCAGAGGCGAACATCTTAGTGTTCAATATTATACATTAGACTTTAAAGAGAACAGATTTTCAATAAGAAAAAGTTGTTCTTAGCAAATAGAATGAGTACTCAAAAAAAAAATGCAAAAGAAAAAAAAAACGTCCTGAAATGATGAAACATCATTCATGAAGTTAATAGCCCCAAATTGTGCTAAACCTGTCAGTGTATGGAAAGAAAAAGAGGACAAAAAGTCTATAATCACTGTCGTCTTTGTTGTCGGACAAACATCTTCATGGCTTCTGCCTCACCTGGGAAAAAAGTTCCAGAATGGACAGTTCAGACATGGACCTCTGGCTGCTGGTTGTGGCTCTGCTCCCCCGCTGGTGCGGTGATCTCCCAGGAGGACCTCCGGCAGTGTCAGCCCCAGAGCCAGAGGCACCGACCGACACCTGAGTCTCTGGGATCACGTCCATGGCGGACATGTGGCTGGTGTGTCCCCCCTGGGCCCTTGGAGGACTGGCCTGCCCACTGCCTCCTGTGAGTCTGGTCCCCACGCTAGTCATACAGATCGTCAGTGGGGGCCACCTCCCCGGAGTGGGCCTTCATGAAGACCCGGTCGTCCCGCGTCCAGGCCTGCTGGCAGACGTCGCTGTCATCTCTGACTGCCATGAGCAGAACGTAGGCCTGGGGGTCAGATCCTCAGCAATCACCAGGCGTGTGCCGCATGGTTTGCACTGTGGGTAGATCAGCTGGTCTCTGGTGCGTCTGGAGATGAACTGCACGATGATGCCATGGGGGGTGACTCTCTGCTGCTTCCTCCCCAGCCTGTGCACAGCCTCTATGTCCTCCTGCTGGACCTTCACCTGGAGCTTCTTGTTGAACAGGTCCAACACTGCCTGCTCACACGCCTCCTGTGACTCATTTGCCTTCTCTTCCACACCATACACACGCAGGGCAGGGTGTTCCTCCTATGGAGCTTCTTGTTGAACAGGTCCAACACTGCCTGCTCACACGCCTCCTGTGACTCATTTGCCTTCTCCTCCACACCATATGATACACAAGCATGTTGTTCCTCCTATGGAGCTTCTTGTTGAACAGGTCCAACACTGCCTGCTCACACGCCTCCTGTGACTCATTTGCCTTCTCCTCCACACCATATGATACACAAGCATGTTGTTCCTCCTATGGAGCTTCTTGTTGAACAGGTCCAACACTGCCTGCTCACACGCCTCCTGGGACTCATTCGCCTTCTCCTCCACATGATACACACGCAGGGTGTTCCTCCTATGGTAGGCAGTGGTGTTCTCACTCTTTCTGTCAGCAAGCTTTGCCGAAAGGAAGGCATGGTCCCACTTCTGGAACAGACCTGTCTCCCTCTCTTTTGCCTTAACCAACTCTGTTCTTAAACTGTCATTTTCCTGTTCAGCTGGAAGACCTTGCTACGCAGCTCCTCAGCAGTGTCCGTCAGTTCCACTAATCTCACACTATTTGCACCAGTTTCACTCAACACCACATCTAGCTTTCTCATCAGCTCAGCATTAGGAACACTCTCTTGATGGGAGATAACTTCGTCCTCTTCTTCAACACTACCATCTAAAGGGTGGTCGTCTCCCTTGGCAGCCAATGCTTCTGCTCTCAGTGTTTCTCAGACAGATGTTGTTGCGTACTTACAGTCAGGTTGGTAAGTTTACTCTTCACTGGTGTTGCAGGGGTGGCTGATGACTGAGAAGTGTCAGATGCACTGGTGGTAGGTGAACTGTCACTGTTCTTAGCTGCCTTTCTTCTTCTCTTTCTACCCTCTGGTTTGGTCATGCCGGCTACCCAAACAAAACATAACAAAGCCTGCCACGGTCATAATGTGCTGATTTTCTGCCTGCCTGAGGCTTTGTGCACGGCTACACAGACATCTTAGTACACGTTTGGTGATGGCTACTTAGCTTTTAGTTAGCTGTTTGACTAATTAGCACAGCAGTTCTCGAAAGTGCATGTGTGTAGCTGCCATAAGCGGAGTTCACCCCTTGCTGTGGAATTGTTCGTGAATGTTTGATGTGGAACTGTTTGTGAATGTTTGATGTGGAACTGTTTGTGAATGTTTGATGTGGAACTGTTTGTGAATGTTTGATGTGGAACTGTTTGTGAGAGTTTGATGTGGAACTGTTTGTGAATGTTTGCTGTGGTATTGTTTGTGAATGTTTGCTGTGGTATTGTTTGTGAATGTTTGCTGTGGAACTTTTTGTGAATGTTTGCTGTGGTATTGTTTGTGGATATTTACTGTGGAACTGTTTGTGAATGTTTCTTGTGGATCTGTTGGTGAATGTTTTCTGTAGAACTGTTTGTTGATGCTTGATGTGGAAATGTTGGTGAATGTTTACTGTGGGCCTGTTGGTTATTGTTTCTGTGGAACTCTTTGTTAAAAATGTTTGATGTGGAAGTATTTTTAAACTACTGTTTGATGTGGAAGTGTTTATGAACTACTGTTGGATGTGGGAAGCGTTTATGAACTACTGTTGGATGTGGACTTGTTTCTTAACTTGCTTGCACTGAAGTACCTTTGCTTCCATAGTTCCAAAGCAAACAAAAGAAAAAATTTTAGACATCAAATTATCAATACATCCCTGGTTTATTATACATGTATCATTATTTATTACACAGTGGGGGAGGGTGTGTTTGTTTTGCTGGCTTGTTTGGTGTTTCTGTTTCTTTTTCTAAAATTTTATTATTATTGCTATTCTGGGAGGGGGTAGCAGTGTAATTATTTCTAACCCATGCAAAAGCATGAAGTGTTTGAAAGACCTAAGGAGAGCTGTTTTAGTTAGGTTAAATTCCAGCATTTTTGACAGGCTTGTGTGTGTGTGTGTGTGTGTGTGTGTGTGTGTGTGTGTGAGAGAGGAATGTAGGGCTGTACTTTGTGACATCCACATTTCTAACAGACCTCTGAGTGTGTGTGTGTGTGTGTGTGTGTGAGGAGTGTAGGGCTGTACTTTGTGATCTGCAGCATCCACTAGAGATCATTTTAATTTGTGACTTGCATTTTGAAACAGTGTCCACATGTAATGTGATGGTGTGTGTGTGTCAGGTTGGATGCAATGTGGACATGTGGTTACATCAGCTGTAGAACAGTGTCCACATGTAATGTGATGGTGTGTGTGTCAGGTTTGACGCAATGTGGACGTTTGGTTACGTCAGCTGTAAAAGAGTGTCCACATGTAATGTGATGGTGTGTGTGTGTCAGGTTGGACGCAATGTGGACGTGTGGTTACATCAGCTGTAAAACAGTGTCCACATGTAATGTGATGGTGTGTGTGTCAGGTTGGACGCAATGTGGATGTGTGGTTACGTCAGCTGTAAAACAGTGTCCACATGTAGTGTGATGATGTGTGTGTGTCAGGTTGGACGCAATGTGGACGTATGGTTACATCGTCAGGTGTAAAACAGATGTGATGGTGGTGTGTGTCAGGTTGGACGCAATGTGGATGTGTGGGTTACGTCAGCTGTAAAGCAGTGTCCACATGTCATGTGATTGTGTGTGTGTGTGTCAGGTTGGACGCAATGTGGACATGTGGCTACATCAGCTGTCGGCCACCCCACTACAGGCATTTACTGCAGGCGATGAAAACACTGCTGAAAGTAAACATGGAGGTGAGATGTGACTGCTGCCGTGGGTGGTGGAAAGAAAACTCGGAGATGGGTTGTGATTATCACCCCTGTCTGTTTGAAATAGACATGGAGCTGGCTAGTGATTAATGCCCATGTCTGTTTGAAATGAAATGTGGAATTAGTGAATGATTATTGCCCCTGACTGTTTCAAATGAATTGTGGAAGAGGACACTGATAATTGTCTGTATGAAATGAAGTATGGAATGGGTGATTATTGCCCCTTTCTGTTTGAAAATAATACAGGCTGGAGAATTGTCCTCAGATCTGAGGATTTAGGGGAAAAAACCACCTCACTTTCAGAGGCAGGAAAATGAACACACAGGAGAAAAGAATATCAACATTTAAAAAAAAAAAAAAGAAAAAGAAAATTGAAGCGCTTCATCATCCTGAGTCTCATACCAAGTCAAGTTTTTCCAGTCCAGATTTCCATGATTTTGTGTCCCTTACAATGCCACACCCATGGCTGTTAGGGTAGATCACAGTGTTAGGGCATATCACAGTGTTATCCAGGGGGTAGATCACAGTGTTAGGGTACATCACAGTGTTAGGGTAGATCACAGTGTCAGGGTAGAGCACAGTGTTAAGTTAGATCACAGTGTTAGGGTACATCACAGTGTTAGGGTACATCACAGTGTTAGGGTAGATCACAGCGTTAGGGTACATCACAGCGTTAGGGGTACATCACAGTGGTAGATCACAGTGTCAGGGTAGATCACAGTGTTAGGGTACATCACAGTGTTAGGGGCATATCACAGTGTCAGGGTATATCACAGTGTTAGGGTACAACACAGTGTTAGGGTACATTACACTGTTAGGGTTAGATCACAGTGTTTAGGTAGATCACACTGTTAGGGTAGATCACAGTGTTAGGGTAGATCACAGTGTTAAGTTAGATCACAGTGTTAGGGTACATCACAGTGTTAGGGTACATCACATTGTTAGGGTACATCACAGTGTTAGGGTATATATCACAGTGTTAGGGTACATCACAGTGTTAGGGTACATCACAGTGGTAGATCACAGTGTCAGGGGTAGATCACAGTGTCAGGGTAGATCACAGTGTTTTTTCATGCCTCAGTCAGACCACCTCAGCGGATATGTAGGTTAGCGCGATTTGTTCAACCACTTTTCTGGTTGTGCACCTTGCTAGGGCTTTGTCTTTTGTGGGGAGTTGCGATATCATGCATGTCACAAGTCATTAATGGAGGTGAGACGACTGAGCAAGACACAATTGCCAACGATCAGAGATGGAAATGGACTGAAAAGACGACAAAAGGGAGGAATTTCCATGGAGGTTTTCAACTGGTTTCTGGAAAGTGAACAGACAGGGAAGGCGTGTTGTGACTTGGTCACTTTGATAAAAGGAACTGAACTTCACAGCCATGGTGCTGACAGTGCTCTGTGAGGGCAGGCTCCGCATGAAGTACGTTGATGCTTCAAGAGCATTGGTCTGCAGTCACAGCAGACTGGGTTTCTTGATCAGATTAAAGTTTTACCTCTCCTCCCCCTCCGCCCCTTTATTGTGTTTTATTTTAGTTGAATTTTTTTTCCACAAATATGCTCAGGTTTCATTTTGATGGTATGACATCTTGGATATGTATTATGCAATGTGTGCCCATGTGGACAGCTTGCTAAGACAGTTATGTGCACCAGCCAAGTTGGTTGTAAACATGACATGAGATGTGACAGTATTTGTGTCCACAATAAAGGATACCGTTCTTTCATTACCAAGTGGATGCATGACAGTTGAGATATAAACACCATTTTGTTTGTAATTTTTTTTTTTTTTTTTTTGGTGTTTGTTTGTTTGTTTGGGAGTAGTGTGAATTTTTTTTTTTTTTAAATGAAATTTAAGTGTGCACATTGTGTGTGTGTGGTGTGTGTGTGTGTGTGTGTGTGTGTGTGTGTGTGTGTGTGTGTGTACGCTTATATACCATTACTGTGAGTGTATGTATGTGTTTGTGTAAAATCATGTGTGCAGTTATTTCTTTTGGTTTCTTCGCTTGCTGCATTTTTGTTTCTATCAAAGAGAGACCATGAAAGGGTCTTCAAAATGACATAGAAATGAGAATCCATTCTGGCTGAGGGGCTTTGCTTCTTTGGCTTGAAACAGGGTACATCACAGTGTTAGGGTACATCACAGTGTTAGGGTACATCACAATGTCGGGGTAGATCACAGTGTCCTCCCCCCTCCCCCTCCTCCTCCCACCCCTTCCCCCTCCCCCGCTCCCACCAGGGCATTGCTCTAAGATCCCATCAGGTTATCATCAGGCTGTTTCAGCCAGTGTTAAGGCCAGGTGTAGTGCCCACGGTTGAGGTGAGCATTGCTGTGTGCCAGGTGTAGTGTGTTGAGGTGAGCGTTGCTGTGTGCCAGGTGTAGTGTATTGAGGTGAGTGTTGCTGTGTGTCAGGTGTAGTGTGTTGAGGTGAGTGTTGCTGTGTGTCAGGTGTAGTGTGTTGAAGTGAGCATTGCTGTGTGTCCCCATTGCTGTGTGTCAGGTGTAGTGTGTTGAGGTGAGTGTTGCTGTGTGTCAGGTGTAGTGTGTTGAAGTGAGGGCATTGCTGTGTGTCAGGCGTAGTGTGTTGAGGTGAGGCATTGCTGTGTGTCAGGCGTAGTGTGTTGAGGTGAGGCATTGCTGTGTGTCAGGTGTAGTGTGTTGAGGTGAGTGTTGCTGTGTGCCAGGTGTAGGGTGTTGAGGTGAGGCATTGCTGTGTGCCAGGCGTAGTGTGTTGAGGTGAGGCATTGCTGTGTGCCAGGCGTAGTGTGTTGAGGTGAGGCATCGCTGTGTGCCAGGTGTAGGGTGTTGAGGTGAGGCATTGCTGTGTGCCAGGTGTAGTGTGTTGAGGTGAGGCATCGCTGTGTGCCAGGTGTAGGGTGTTGAGGTGAGGCATTGCTGTGTGCCAGGCGTAGTGTGTTGAGGTGAGGCATTGCTGTTTGTGCCAGGCGTAGTGTGTTGAGGTGAGGCATCGCTGTGTGCCAGGTGTAGTAGTGTGTTGAGGTGAGGCATTGCTGTGTGCCAGGTGTAGTGTGTTGAGGTGAGGCATCGCTGTGTGCCAGGTGTAGTGTGTTGAGGTGAGGCATCGCTGTGTGCCAGGTGTAGTGTGTTGAGGTGAGGCATTGCTGTGTGCCAGGTGTGGAGGGAGACTTCACAGCCTGGAGGACCTCGCTGTGGCCCAAGCTGAAACAAGCGCTGGACGGCCGCAGAGTGAAGAACTGCAGCGGCGACACCTGCAGCAAGAAGTGTGGAACCTGCAGCTCCAAGCATCAGCAGGAACAAGGTCAAGGTGACTCGGGGAGTCATCACCATGACGACAAGTGCAGCAGTGACGAAGAGAAAGAGGTACAACTTGTGGTCGTAGAGAACAGACGGACGGATTTGTTTGTGTACTGCGGGTGTGGTGGTGTGTGCAGCTGAGGTGGTATGTGTATATTTTAGGGTGTGGTGTGTTTATTCAGGGGGTGTGGTGTGCTCATTCAAGGTGTGGTGTGTATACATTGTGTTCATTGAGGGTGTGGTGTGTCCATTCAGGGTGTGGTGTGTTCATTCAGCGTGTGGTGTGTTCATTGTGTTCATTCAGGGTGTGGTGTGTCCATTCAGGGTATGGTGTGGCCCATTCAGGGTGTGGTGTGTCCATTCAGGGTGTGGTGTGGCCATTCAGGGTGTGGTGTGGCCATTCAGGGTGTGGTGTGTTCATTCAGAGTGTGGTGTGTTCATTGTGTTCATTCAGGATGTGGTGTGTTCATTCAGGATGTGGTGTATTCATTCAGGGTGTGGTGTGTCCATTCAGGGTGTGGTGTGGCCATTCAGGGTGTGGGTGTGTTCATTCAGGGTGTGGTGTGTCCATTCAGGGTGTGGTGTGGTTTCATTCAGGATGTGGTGTGTCCATTCAGGGTGTGGTGTGGCCATTCAGGGTGTGGTGTGTTCATTCAGGATGTGGTGTGTTCATTCAGGGTGTGTGGTGTGTCCATTCAGGGGTGTGGTGTGGCCATTCAGGGTGTGTGTGTGTTCATTCAGGATGTGGTGTGTTCATTCAGGGTGTGGTGTGTTCATTCAGGGTGTGGTGTGTACATTCAGGGTGTGGTGGTGTGTTCATTCAGGCGGTCAGTGTGATGAATTGTGTGGTGGTCAGTGTTCTCTCAGTGGAATGTACTGTGTGGTGGTCAGTGTTCTCTCAGTGCAATGTACTGTTTGGTGGTCAGTGTTCTCACAGTGCAATGTACTGTTTGGTGGTCAGTGTTCTCACAGTGCAATGTACTGTGTGGTGGTCAGTGTTCTCACAGTGTGATGTACTGTTTGGTGGTCAGTGTTCTCACAGTGCAATGTACTGTTTGGTGGTCAGTGTTCTCACAGTGCAATATACTGTGTGGTGGTCAGTGTTCTCACAGTGCAATGTACTGTGTGGTGGTCAGTGTTCTCACAGTGCAATGTACTGTTTGGTGGTCAGTGTTCTCACAGTGCAATGTACTGTGTGGTGGTCAGTGTTCTCACAGTGCAATGTACTGTGTGGTGGTCAGTGTTCTCACAGTGTGATGTACTGTGTGGTGGTCAGTGTTCTCACAGTGTAATGTACTGTGTGGTGGTCAGTGTTCTCACAGTGCAATGTACTGTGTGGTGGTCAGTGTTCTCACAGTGCAATGTACTGTGTGGTGGTCAGTGTTCTCACAGTGTAATGTACTGTGTGGTGGTCAGTGTTCTCACAGTGCAATGTACTGTGGTGGTCGGTGTTCTCACAGTGCAATGTACTGTGGTGGTCGGTGTTCTCACAGTGCAATGTACTGTGTGGTGGTCAGTGTTCTCACAGTGTAATGCACTGTGTGGTGGTCAGTGTTCTCACAGTGCAATGTACTATTTGATGGTCAGGTGCAGTTTGAAACCAGCAGCGAGGAGGAGAACGATGACGGTGCAGACTCCACAGAGGTCACTCAGGGGACATCACTTGTCGACCTTGAAGACTTGGGCCATGTCATGCACGTGGCAAAGGTTTGCTATTCTTTCCACAAGTTACAAAAAAATGGACTTGTCATTATCTCATGACATCAGATTTGGGCTGTATGTTACAGTTTCAGTAGGCTCACACAAAGTAATAAAAAGAAATATAAGTTGTCAGTAGGCTTGCACAAAAACAATCAAAATATGTCAGTTTGATATCATTTAAAAGCCTGTTATATTTACTTTTGAAATGTCAGAACAGATTTTTCATCATTGATGCTGTCTTTTTTTATATATTATATCACAAAAATTCTTCTGAATTGATTACTGTAGACATGAGAGTTCGGCGCTGTTTTAAGGCATGTCAGTTTATTGCTTTGTGTAGATATGTCAGTTCAGTGCTTTGTGTAGATATGTCAGTTCAATTCTTTGGGGTAGATATGTCAGTTCAGTTCCTTGTTGAAATGTGGCAGTTCAGTTCTTTGTGTAGATATGTCAGTTCATTGATTTGTGTAGATATGTCAGTTCATTGATTTGTGTTGACATGTCAGTTTATTGATTTGTGTAGATATGTCAGTTCATTGATTTGTGTTGACATGTCAGTTCATTGATTTGTGTAGATATGTCAGTCATTGATTTGTGTAGATATGTCAGTATATCAGTTCAGTTCTTTGTGTTGACATGTTATTTCAATTCTTTGGGTAAATATGTCAGTTCAGTTCCTTGTTGAAATGTGGCAGTTGAGTTCTTTGTGTAGATATGTCGGTTCAGTTCCTAGTGTAGATATGTCAGTTCAGTTCCTTGTTGAAATATGTCAGTTGAGTTCTTTGTGTAGATATGTCAGTTCAGTTCTTTGTGTAAATATGTCAGTTGAGTTCTTTGTGTAGATATGTAAGTTCAGTCCCTTGTTGAAATATGGCGGTTGAGTTCTTTGTGTAGATAAATCAGTTGACTTCTTTGTGTAGAGATGTCAGTTGAGTTCTTTGTGTATATATGTCAGTTGAGTCCTATGTGTAGATATGTCAGTTGAGTTCTTTGTGTATATATGTCAGTTGAGTTCTTTGTAGCTAAATCAGTTGAGTTCTTTGTGTATATATGTCAGTTGAGTTCTTGTGTAGATATGTCAGTTGAGTTCTTTGTGTAGATATGTCAGTTGAGTTCTTTGCGTGGGTATGTCGGTTGCCTTCTTTGCTTAGATATGTCAGGCCAGTTCCTTGTAGTAACATGTCAGTTGAGTTCTTTGTGTAGATAAATCAGTTGAGTTCTTTGTGTAGATATGTCAGTCCAGTTCCTTGTTGTAACCTGTCTGTTGAGTCGTTCACATTGTGGAGCAGTCATCTGTGGGATAAGTGCCCCATACAGAAAGGGAGGACCATTCTGCTGCTCTGTCCAAGGCTCAGACCTGGAAGTTTGCATGTTGTTTTTCCTCTCTTGACGTCATGTTCTGTCTCTGTCACTGTAAGACCTGTGACCACTTCACTGCAGAGGCTGTGTGTTTTCTGTGTGCAAAGGAATAATGACAACTCAGAATACTTGTATGAAACCCTACAAATTATTGGTCTGGGTCTAAAGAACATTTTCAGTGTTAGACATGTCAGCTTGGCCAAAAAAGGAAAAGAGTTTTATGATGCACAATATGAATAAGAAATGAAACAATGATGCATAATATGAATAAGAAATGAAACAATGATGCATAATATGAATACGAAATGAAACAATGATGCATAGTATGAATAAGAAATGAAACAATGATGCACAATATGAATAAGAATGAAACAATGATGCATAATATGAATAAGAAATGAAACAATGCTGCACAATGTGAATAAGAAATGAAACAATGATGCATAATATGAATAAGAAATGAAACAAGATGTGACCTTTGTGAACAAAAAGCTGACACAGTCGAGGAGTGAATTGTACAAACATTACCTGGGTATTGAAACACAAGAACACTAACCACAAACAGTACTCTACTTCATTGCCAATAAATGAGGTTAGTATGTGATGCTTTTTTAGCAGTTCTCCAGACTGTCATCTTGAAGTAACAAAATGCACAAAAACTTCACTTTCATTGTGATTTAAAGAAAAAAAAAAAAAATTTCATGTTCATTCCAATTTCATAGCAAAAAAAATGTACACAGAACACTAGATGTGCAACGGCATGAAAATGAAGGGAAATAACCATGCATTTCTTAAAACTTAAGAATGCAGTTGTATCCCTTTAACTGTAAAATGAGAGAGCTGATCATTGTTACCTGTAGTGTCATTTGAGGTAAGGCTCACAGACGGCCAAATTTACCCTGAATTAAGCTCAGGGTAAAGGCAGTGAAGAGGTCAGTGGTGATGATGTTGTTTCTCCATCATTAAAAGTTCTCAGATCTTTGGTGTCATTTCTCCATCATGATAGGACCTTTCATGGCGATGTTATTTTCTCCATCATTAAAAGTTCTCAGATCTTTGGTGTCATTTCTTCATCATGATAGGACCTTTCGTGGTGTTTTATTTGTCAGTCGTGATTAGAGCTTTCATGGTGATGCTATTTCTCCATCAAAATCATCTTGCCAAATGCATCGTGATAAGATCTGTACTCTTGATGTTAGCTATGCATTATTTTAAGACCTTTACGGTGATCTTATTTCTCCATCATATTTCGATCTTCATTTGTGACGTAACTTCTCCATGACGATAAGATCGTCATAGGTGATGTTATTTCTCCATCTTTATGGGACCTTTTATGGTGTCATTTGTCCATCCTATAGGATCTTTCACCTATAGGATCTTTCACCCTTATCTGGACAGCTTTCTCAGTCAGCCTTCATGATGTCAGTCTAAAACAGCTCAGATTTTGTGGTTGGAGGATGACTGAGAAGGAGGATGACTGAGAAGTAGATGGTTGCTGTAGTTAAACTGCAGTATTTTCAGCACCACTCCACCAGGTTGCTGTAGTTAAAACTGCAGTGTTTTCAGCACCACTCCATCAGGTTGCTGTAGTTAAACAGCAGTATTTTCAGCACCACTCCATCAGGTTGCTGTAGTTAAACTGCTGTATTTTCAGCACCACTCCATCAGTCTTGCAATGTTCTTGGCAGTAGAGAAAGTGGGTTGTTTGCCTGTTTACCATGATAATATGGGACACAGTGGTTGTCTTCTGTATATGCTTGTTGACTGACGCAAAAGGTAGATAGTCAAAGCAAAACTCTACAGAAGATTCCTGCAAGTATGTGTGTTTGTCTGTGTGTGCCTGCTGGGGTACAGTTGTGCTCATAGTTGTTTCCAGCACCTGTTCATGCACATGTCTATGTGTCTGTTGTTTGTTTTTCTTTCATGTCAAGCAAGGCGGCACATGTCTATGTTTCCGTTGTTTGTTTTTCTTTCATGTCTCTTAACACACTCTTAAAAAAAGCCTAACAATCTGAAAACTGATTTGATCATCACTGTTGAGCCTGTCGATGATGATACCAGCCCTACAAACAGATTATGCTGAACAGGTGGCCAAAGAGAAAGCAGACAAGGATTTAGCCAATGGAGAGGTGCGAGAGATGATCACGCCAATGTTGCGCAGTTCCCTGGAGAAGCAAGGCTATCGGCTGATAGGGAGCCACTCGGGCGTCAAACTCTGTCGATGGACAAAGGTGAGCAAGTTCTGTCTGTCTCCAAGCATGATGCTGCTCAGTCAGCTGTCATTGTGTTCTCCACATCAGACATTGCTCATTCGGCCTGTGTTTTGCTCTGTTGGCCTGTGTTTTGCTCTGTTTGCCTGTGTTTTGCACTGTTGGCCTGTGTTTTGCTCTGTTGGCCTGTGTTTTGCTCTGTTGGCTGTGTTTTGGTCTCTGTTGACCTGTGTTTTGCTCTGTTTGCTGTGTTTTGCTCTGTTGGCCTGTGTTTTGGTCTGTTGGCCTGTGTTTTGCTCTGTTTGCCTGTGTGTTTTGCAGTGTTGGCCTATGATTGTGTTCTCCACATCAGACATTGCTCTGTTGGCCTGTGTTTTGCTCTGTTGGCCTCACATGTTCTATAGCTCTGTGGTGTGTTTGCAGTCCATGGTGGGGAACAGGGAGGGGTGTGTGTGTTTAACAAACACATGTTCTATGTTTAACAAACACATGTTCTATGGCTCTGTGGTGTGTTTGCAGTCCATGTTCTATGGCTCTGTGGTGTGTTTGCAGTCCATGGTGGGGAACAGGGAGGGTGTGTGTGTGTGTTTTAACAACACATGTCTATGGCTCTGTGGTGTGTTTGCAGTCCATGTTGTATGGCTGTGGGGTGTGTTTGCAGTCCATGTTCTATGGCTTTGTGGTGTGTTTTGCAGTCCATGGTGGGGAACAGGGAGGGTGTGTGTGTGTGTTTAACAAACACATGTTCTATGGCCCTGTGGTGTGTTTGCAGTCCATGTTACGGGGCCGGGGAGGCTGTTACAAACACACGTTCTACGGCATCGAGAGTCACCGCTGTATGGAGACCACGCCCAGTCTGGCCTGCGCCAACAAGTGTGTCTTCTGCTGGAGGTCTGTGCTGTGGGAAGGGGGATGGGTGGGGTGGGGGAGAGGGTGGGGGGCAGGTGGCTGCGGTCACTGGTTTCCTGGGGGTGGGGGAGGGGGGGTGGGTGGGGACTGGATGGGTTTTCTGCCTTGACTCTGGCCACAGCATGGCACCGTGCAAAGGTCCTGTTTGTTTGCTGGGTGTTCCATCGTTTTTTTCACGGCACAGTGCAAAGACTGTTTGATGGGTGCTTGTGTACCCCACAGTTGGTTTCATTGAATGTAAGCATTTTCAGGGTCAACACAGCATGTGTTCATGTTGACACACACACACACACACACACACACACACACATATATATATATAATATATATATATATATATATATATATATATATATGTATATATAGTTTGGAGAAAACTCCCAGATTACTGGCACTGCGCCTAGCAGCAACAGGGTGATAGTGATGATACCCGTAAAGGTAGAATAGTTAAAGCAATCAGTCCACCCTTGTGTCTCTTCCCCATTTGTTCTTTATTTCTCAATTTTCGCCGCTAGGGCTTCATCAGGAGTCAGCTCTTTACAGTAGGTAGCAGCAGCCATCAGCGATCTGACCACGCACCCAGCAGAAAGTGCAAATCCTACTCATGTTCTGAAGTGTCTCATTCAACAAAGCATGCACCTACAGACACAAAATTTAATGCAAAATAAAGAGGAATGTTTAAACTTTCAATCTGTCATATTGGTTTTGTTGAATGTGTGGAATGAATGTGAAAAAGCGCCGATACAAAAATAACAAAATTCCAAGTGTCGCGCATCCCGGTATGCGTTCTGTGCCGAAGTACAATAACGGGTGGCCAATATCAATTGCGTTGGGGCAATTTCCTATGAAAGCTACACATTTAGGAATAGTATCCTTGGAAAGCTAAGATCATCACCTTTACAATGATATGCTGCAAGCAGCGAATATTCATCAAGAAGTTGATTTGTTTTTCGTTTGAAACTTTCAAAACTCATTTTCGCCGACTTTCATTTAAAATACACCCATCGGTCATTTTTGAAAGTCCAACGCTAACCATGCCGGTTGCAGAGGCTGACAACGGGGGCTCTGAATGTTGACAAAGTTCGGAACTTTCTGGGTGAGTTATTCCATAAAACTTATGATTATGCATTTTGAACACCTATTCTTCATGTAAGGTAAAGAAACAAGAAAGAAAGAAAGAAGAAAAAAAGAAGCGTTAAGCTTTCAGTGAGAGAGAGAGTGTGTGTGAAATGTGTGTGTGTGTGTGTGTGTGTGTGTGTGTGTGTGTGTGTGTGTGAATGCATGCATGCGTGTGAATGTGTGGAAAAAATTTCGTAATACGCTGTGATTGAAATTTTGAGATCTTTGCTTGAGTACACAAAAGCTGTTAGTATCACGTGTGTACATGTGTGTGTGCAATTTTCATATACTTCAGCTTTTTATGAGAGCATTCATTTGTTGATGAATTCTGAATGGTTATTAAGTTGTTAATTGTTCACAATTGTTATTTCAGAAGATGATGCATTTGCTGACGTATGCAAAGTCGTCCTTGCGACTGGAAGAGGAGCTGGGAAGAAAAATCACAAATCTGGAATTCAGCAACAGATTGATGCTGTGGATGCTGTTGTTGAAGGAAGTCAAGTCCTGGGATGAAACTGAACACACTTCCTGCAGAAATGTTGTGAGCCACAGCCAGTGTACAAACTGCATGGCTGATAGAAATGTGAGCCACAGCCAGTGTACAAACTGCATGGCTTGATAGAAATGTTGTGAGCCACAGCCAGTGTACAAACTGCATGGCTTGACAGAAATGTTGTGAGCCACAGCCAGTGTACAAACTGCATGGCTTGATAGAAATGTTGTGAGCCACAGCCAGTGTACAAACTGCATGGCTTGATAGAAATGTGAGCCACAGCCAGTGCACAAACTGCAAGGCTTGATAGAAATGTTGTGAGCCACAGCCAGAGAACAAAGTCCATGGCTGATAGAAATGTTGTGAGCCACAGCCAGTGTACAAACTGCATGGCTTGATAGAAACATTGTGAGCCACAGCCAGTGTACAAACTGCATGGCTTGATAGAAGTGTTGTGAGCCACAGCCAGTGTACAAACTGCATGGCTTGATAGAAATGTTGTGAGCCACAGCCAGTGTGTACAAACTGCATGGCTTGATAGAAATGTTGTGAGCCACAGCCAGAGTACAAACTGCATGGATTGATAGAAATGTTGTGAGCCACAACCAGAGTACAAACTGCATGGCTGATAGAAAAGAGCCACAGCCAGAGTACAAACTGCATGGCTGATAGAAAAGAGCCACAGCCAGAGTACAGACTGCATGGCTGATAGAAAAGAGCCACAGCCAGAGTACAGACTGCATGGCTGATAGAAAAGAGCCACAGCCAGAGTACAGACTGCATGGCTGATAGAAAAGAGCCACAGCCAGAGTACAGACTGCATGGCTGATAGAAAAGAGCCACAGCCAGAGTACAGACTGCATGGCTGATAGAAAAGAGCCACAGCCAGAGTACAGACTGCATGGCTTGATAGAAAAGAGCCACAGCCAGAGTACAGACTGCATGGCTTGATAGAAAAGAGCCACAGCCAGAGTACAGACTGCATGGCTTGATAGAAAAGAGCCACAGCCAGAGTACAGACTGCATGGCTTGATAGAAAAGAGCCACAGCCAGAGTACAGACTGCATGGCTTGATAGAAAAGAGCCACAGCCAGAGTACAGACTGCATGGCTGATAGAAAAGAGCCACAGCCAGAGTACAGACTGCATGGCTGATAGAAAAGAGCCACAGCCAGAGTACAGACTGCATGGCTTGATAGAAAAGAGCCACAGCCAGAGTACAGACTGCATGGCTTGATAGAAAAGAGCCACAGCCAGAGTACAGACTGCATGGCTGATAGAAAAGAGCCACAGCCAGAGTACAGACTGCATGGCTTGATAGAAAAGAGCCACAGCCAGAGTACAGACTGCATGGCTTGATAGAAAAGAGCCACAGCCAGAGTACAGACTGCATGGCTTGATAGAAAAGAGCCACAGCCAGAGTACAGACTGCATGGGCTTGATAGAAAAGAGCCACAGCCAGAGTACAGACTGCATGGCTTGATAGAAAAAAGAGCCACAGCCAGAGTACAGACTGCATGGCTTGATAGAAAAGAGCCACAGCCAGAGTACAGACAGACTGCATGGCTTGATAGAAAAGAGCCACAGCCAGAGTACGACTGCATGGCTGATAGAAAAGAGCCACAACCAGAGTACAGACTGCATGGCTGATAGAAAAGAGCCACAGCCAGAGTACAGACTGCATGGCTGATAGAAAAGAGCCACAGCCAGAGTACAGACTGCATGGCTGATAGAAAAGGGACAGAGGCAGAGTACAGACTGCATGGCTGATAGAAAGAGCCACAGCCAGAGTACAGACTGCATGGCTGATAGAAAAGAGCCACAGCCAGAGTACAGACTGCATGGCTGATAGAAAAGGGACAGAGGCAGCTGGAGAATCTGAAGGAAACAGGTGAAAGGCTGCTTTCTTTTCTTGACTCACCAGCTCCTCTGCAGAGGAAACCTGACAGTTTAGTGAGGATATTGTCCTCACCACTGATCACCTTATATGTTCACAGCCAGTCAGTGGGCTTTTTTTAACTGAAAAATCATCAGAGGAGAGAGTCGCTCCCATTTCACATCTTACACAGCTGGCTCTGTAAGCTCACAAGATCTGAGCTTTCCTTTGAACTTTAAGAAACCCAATGGTCAGAATCAGGCAGAAACATAAGAAGCTGCACAAAAGAAGTGGATCAGCCGCAGGTCAATCAGCTGTGCAAGTTTTTTTTAAAGGAACATTTTCATCTTTCCCCAGGGGAAGTTTCGTCATCCAGTACATCAGTTTTGGTGCAGGAAAGTGACAGTGTAGAGGAGCTTCAGAAAAGATAGCTCTGTGTTTAGGACGTACACAAGAGGAATTGGCAGCAGCTAGAAGAAAACTTGACAATGCAGACAGCAGTCTCTCCTCACTGAAACTTGAACATTCTCTTCTCAGAAATGAAATCAAGAACTGTCAGAGTGTCCAAGAACAAACACTCCAGGCTGATGAAAAAGAGCAGTCTCTTATCATCCAGATAAATGTTTTTGAAAAAATCTTTAAGGGAAAAAGAAGAGGAAAACCAATCTCAGCAAACCAGACTACAAAGAAACAGTAAAGTACTTTGAAAAAAAAGTTGAAGAAAACGGAACAAAAACTGGCTGAAATCCAGCAAGTCAACATTAAGCTTGGGTCAGAACTCTCACAGACTGTATCCCAGTGAAGTATGTGGAAAAAACAAGTACCTTAGGCAGCTTTGGAATCAGCTGACTTGAAGTGTCGTCTTTAGAACACAAAGATTAAAATTCAAGACTTGAAAAGGTTGGCCAACCCTGAACCGGATGACCCTCATAATGAGCCAGTGGCAGAGGATGCACCTGTGCTAAGACTTAACAATGAAGCAGGACACTTCAAGCCTGAAGCAAAGAAGTGCATAATGGCTTTGTTAGGGCAGAGTGAGGTATCTGCTCACAGAAGTGTATAATGGCTGTGGTAGCGGAGAGTGAGGTATCTGCTCACAGAAGTATATAATGGCTTTGGCAGGGGTGAGTGAGGTATCTGCTCACAGAAGTGTATAATGGCTGTGTAGGGGTGAGTGAGGTATCTGCTCACAGAAGTGCATAATGGCTTTGCTAGGGCAGAGTGAGTTATCTGCTCACAGAAAGTATATAATGGCTTTGTTAGGGCAGAGTGAGGTATCTGCTCACAGAGGTGTATAATGGCTGTGGTAGGGGAGAGTGAGGTATCTGCTCAAAGATGTGGCAGGGTAATTCAAACTGTGATGCGGCAGATCTGTGGTGCAAGAATTCCTGACACAGACCTATTTTCCCAGCCATCTGCATTGAGATCTGCTGCCAAGGGACATGTGATCAGCAAATGACATGTGGCAGAAACCCTTGTAAGCAGTGATGATTGGGATTTGCACTGGGATGGAACTGGCAGAAGTGGTTTGAAATATGTTGGCCAGCAAGTAACCACTGAAGGAGAATCTCTCTGTCTTGGATCTGTTCCAGTGTCAGCTGAAGATGCATCAGCTCTTCTAGACATTATTATTCAGATGCTGGAAGAGTTGTCTGACCTACATCCAGAAAAAGAGGCACAGGAAAATTTTGTGTGAATACTTCACAGTCTTTCTGGTGTCATGACAGACAGAGCAGCAGTTACGAAGTCCTTTGGAAAACGTAGCAGGGTGAGCGCCGTGTGTTGCTAAACACTGATGGAGGACTGGACTTCCTACATTGCAACACACATTTTCTTCTTGTTGAGGGCGGGGAACGTCTTGGAAGAGATGGGTTGGCAGCCTTTCGCAGATTCTACACAGCAACAGAATGCTCAGCTTTCAGGTTTGTCCTATATGTATGTTGAAGTGCTTAACAAATGTGAAAGAAAAAGAAAGAAAGAGAAATAGAAGATAGACTGACATATCTGAGAGTAATTTTGTCGTTTTTTTTTTTCAGTCTATTATCAAAAGCATTCATCCATAGCTGACCCTTCTGACTTTATATTTTTTTCAGACAGGTGTGATAAAATTAAAAGCTGAAAAAACAAACCAAAAAAGGCACTTGTATCAGTAATTTTTGTTTGAGAGGAAATCAAATTGCCATAATTATGATAATGTTAATGCCTTATGATGAACAATACTGTATGTTCCTACAAACAGTTAATGTGTGAAGTACCATGAACAATTTATCAAGGACAAATTGTGCATTGATATATATGTACATGCAGAGCATATTTTGCTTCCTTTGACTTAATGACAAAGCAAAAAAATATGCCACTGGAACTTACAGAACAGAATATAATTCAGATGGGAACATGATTAATGCACACACTTTTTCATATAGCAAAATAGAACAAAGATTTTCTTTTAAGTATTTGAAATTTTAATGCTTTTTTGCATCATTCATTGTTTCATTTCTAATCCTTTCAGAACAGAATATGATTCAGATGGGAACGTGATTACTTGCACACACTTTTTCATACTGCAAAATAGAACAAAGATTTTAAGCATTTGAAGTTTTATGCTTTTTGCATCATTCATTATTCCATGTCTAATCCTGTCTCCCCTGTCTCTCTCCGCTCTTTATCCATTGGTATGGTTCTGTTTCAGGTACATTCCAACAGCATGTGACAGTCTAGGGCCTGGAGGTGATGACTACAATGGATGCAGAGAAGCCTGGCTGGCCTACTGTCTCATGGAAGGAAGAAAATCTTTTGTTACGAGTTTCAGAGACAACTGGTTCAGCACCTTTTCCAGGCTGCTGGTGCTCGGCATTACCATGGTCAGGACACCCATAACTGCCTCATTATGTGCCTTAACAAGAAAGCATTACCATCGTCAGGACATCCCTATCTGCCTCATTATGTGCCTTACCAAGAAAAACATTACCAAGGTCAGGACATCCATAACTGCCTCAGTATGTGCCTTGACAAGAAAAACAAGCAACTGGTGAGTGTGCTTGCTGACAACCGGAGTGAAGTGATCGACAACTACTTCATTGCCCCTGGTCTTCTGTACCTCCGAATTACAGGTAAAAATGACCCTCTCAGTGTTATGTGTAATGGTTATGCAGTAGGGTAGGGACTTTTTACAGCATACAACTCAGTAAAATTATATTAAAGTTGGTTTTACCTATGTCCTATGTTGCAAGTGTTACATGACTGAGTCATAATTTTCACTTGATAACCAAGCCAGTATGTGAGCTGTCGCTAAAAATGTTTTTGTTACTTTGTTAATAACGCTTGGCCCCACATCTGTACTGTACAGTGTCATTTTTTTAGTAGATCAAACCAAAGAGTAAAAAGTCATGTTGACTGCAAGGCCTCATTCCGTCTGTAAAAGTGTAGGTCCCTGGAAACCACAATGTATGGAGGCCTGGGACCGTCAAAAAAGCCAGGGCTCCCTAAACTAAAGACTTGCAATAACGGAATGCAAAATTTTAGGCAATTTATGGAGAAGGTCAAAGAAATCAGTAACAAATTCTGAGATGTACTCTGATTTTACTGTGACACACTTGTGCAGATAAATTCTGTGAAAGTATGATCATAATGATGATGATGGTTGATTTCTTCTGTTTACGTTTGTGCATAACTGGATACATATATCTGACATGTCTCTTTGTGTGTGTCTGTGTGTGCATGTGTCACTGTATGTGTGTGCAGGTTCATACTGGAGTTTTCTTATGGGATCTGTGAGCTGTCTGGACTTTCACATCCATGTTGAACGGCTGCATGGACTAGTGCAAGAATGGCAGCAAAATGCATCTTCAGCTTTCCAGGCAGATTTTCAACCACTTTTCCCTGGTGTCTGTTTCCATCATGATGCAGAAGTTGATCAGTCTCTCCTGGCCATTGATGAAGAGAAGGCGGCTAGTGTAAAAACTGTCCTCCAAAGTGTCTGTGAAGGTTTGGTGGTGGTAACAGAGCGTCAGCTTGCCAAGTTTCTTGCCACCAAATGGAAAATACTTTGATGTACAAGACCCAGGCTTGCGTGAAAAACTGCAGCATTTGCACATCACTAACATTGTTAGTAAGGAGCTTTGCGGACTTGGACTTTTCCCTTTTCAAGAGACGCCAGGCCAGTGTACAGCATCACTGTACCGTTAATATGATGAAACGAAATAAGTGCATTTCAGCATAGCTTGAACACAAGTCTGCAGGAGAACAGGAACAGCTGCTCAGCCAGTCTGCTAAAAAAGCACCCTCACTGAGGCTAAAGCACATGCAGATGGAGAGGGATGCTGTCAGAAAGAGGAAAGATCACATTCTCGAGGTTCAGCAGAAACAACAGGCTGCAGAGGCAAACTGGCAACAGAAAGTTTCAAGAATTATGCAAGACGTGCAACGCCACCAGGGACCCTGTTCTGTGCCTGCAGATGTTGAGCGCCTCTTGAATACCTACACCAACCAGCGAGATCTTCGCAGAGCGATGAGAGCAGAAATCCAGTTCCAGAAACTGGTCCTGAACATGAAATCCTCAGTGCTGACAAGCACTGGGCCTGTCCTGGCAATTGTCAACCGACTCCTAGAATTCTTTGGAGGACAAATTCCTGCAACAATTACCACCACCATCAGTTCCTCAGCCTTGCCAAAGACCTTCCAAGAAGCGGCCACGAGTGCAGGCTGATAAAAAATGAAGAGTTTGACATGGACACAGAGAAGGAAGTTGAAGAAGATGAAGAAGCAGATGGCTTTGGTGAGCTGCAAGAGGAACAAGCAATTGATTGTGAAAACTTTTCGTTTTCATTTAAAACACCGGGAGAGATTGTAGCCATTTATTATCAAGAAGACTTCTTCATTAGGGAAGTGAAGAATATTCTCTCTGAGGAACAAGCTGAAATCAGCATCATGGAGAAAGCAGGTTATTATAATCTCAGGGACTGAAGACACTTGGAAAATTGCCTCAGAAGTCATATTTAAAGACAACTTAGTCATTGCTCCATGTTCATCATCTGGGAGAGCATTTCTTGTTGAACATGTGGAGAATTGGCCAGCCAGATATGAAGCTTTCAGGCCTTTCCTGATAGCAAATTCCTGTTAGGAAGATATGGTTTTAACTAACCCTGGAACATCCAAAAGATGGGATGAAAGTTGTGTGCTTGGACACCAATCATTCACCTTCAACATAGGATTGATCTGGCAGTCAGTGCGTTACTGACAACACTTCACCCAAGAAAAACTGTATGAAGTCATCGCATTATTTTGATAGACTGCACATCCTGAAAAATTAACTGCACCATGTTACATGTGACCAAGTATTATTTGAATCTATCAAATGGTTTATACGATATTGTTTCTTTCTAAACATTTTAGGTATTTCACATTGCCCTTGTCTGCACCTGTAAATCAGGCTTTACTGAAATTTGAAATCTGTTTTTAACATGAAAATACCTTTGGATCCGTAAGAAAAATGGTGAAATGGGGCACAAAACATTCTTGGTACAAGTATGGTTAAGATTTATATTGTACTGTGCAGAGGGTGAGTTATGGACTATCAAATGCATGATGTAGATACTTTATACATTGAAATGTTCAGTACAAAAACAATGTAATAAAATTATCACTTTCCATTATATGGGTAGTACATTTATGTCAAATAAGAAGCTTTGCCTCATCTTCAATGTGCCAAAATCTCATTGAAATCTATCAAACGGTTCAAAAGTTATGATAGTTTTTCTAACCTTGGTGTTGCATATGACACTGCTTATGTCCACATGTGACAGATTGGCACTTCGGTGAAGTTTGAAGGCTATGTTGTTACCTTGAAAATTAATTCAGATCAGTGAGAAAAAAAAAAATTAGAGCATAAATATGTATATGTAGGAAACTCAAACTGCAGGAAACTAACACTCTTCAATGGTATTGTTCTGAAATTATAGTGCCCTCAATATGGCTCTCGGTCCAAATTTGACCATTTTCAAATCGTGATTTTTTCCATCTGTGACCTGTACATATTTTCTTAATGAAAGAAATTCAGCTTGAAATTTGGAACCTAGCTTTTCCAGGTACTGGGTATGCTGTCCTATCAGGACTGGGTTTGTCAGTGAAAACAAAATGTGATTTTGAAGTGGCTAAAAATGGGCCATATTTCACTTTCAGGATCATTTACGATACCAAGTACCTTTAATTTAAACAGACATGGCTCTAGACTTAATCAAGATATTCACTTACTTTTTGTTTTTTTTTTTGCAATGTTAGTTTTTAAAGTTGTACAAGAATAAAAAAAAAAAAACTTGCTTTTCACTTTAAAAATTTTAGCTGCTGCTACGTACTTACAGAGAGAAAGGCTACATGGACACCAGTAGCATAAAAATATATCAGAGATTAACATTAAGAACATTTAACACACTCGCACATGCTCTCTCACACACAGACACACACACTCCCACAGACACACACACACACACACACACACACACACACACACACCACACACACACACACACACGCACACACACACACACACACTCACACACACACATTTGCTCACACAGACGTGCCAAAGACACACCCATACAAATATACATACACATCCCCACAGACATAGGCCTATACTCTAGCTCTCCTACATTTACATGTATACATGCTGAAATAAACTACAAAATCACACCAAGTCATGCCTTTTCGTACACTTGGCCCCAAATGACATACAATCACCATTGCATTGAACTGGGATTGATAAGTAATGTTAACTTTAGTCAGAATCAAATAACGACATCATTTAAGTATCAGAATGGAGCGACTGATGGCGGAGAACGAAGCAAAATTTTGAAAGAGAGGGGGTTAGTTACCGCCAAGGACATTGACAAACAAAGCACAGGACAAGACACGATGCATTTCGACCTCTTGGGTCTTCTTCAAGCAAAAAAATAGATCACATTTAACATTTAGGACAGTACAAAACAAAGAGCGAAGAGAGACTTATCTGATGTCCATGTGGAGAATGGCTGCCAGAAGGAAATGACAGAGGGCATTATGGGAGAGAAA
>JADBJO010009369.1:0-7500 GCA_016801955.1 Conus betulinus
GGATACCCAAGTACGGATACGGCTATAACAAGGGATACGGCAAACCCGGCTTCTATGGTTATGGCTATGGCAAGAAACTACGGCTACTATGGCAACTACTGTATAAGCCGTACTGAGATGGGTTCACTTTGCAGTGTGGGCACGATGAACTTTGTATCGTGAAGTACAGTCTGTATTGTTGTGAGTTTAGGAATACATTCTTCAAAGAGGCACATCTTTTGTTTTGAGTATGTGTGTGTGTGTGTGTGTGTGTGTGTGTGTGCTGTGGTGTGTGTGTGTGTGTGTGTGTGTGTGTGTGTGTGTGTGTGTGTGTGTGTGTGTGTGTGTGTGTGTGTGTGTGTGAGAGCGTGTGTGTGTGTGTGTGTGCGTGCGTGCGTGCGTGCGTGCGTGCGTGTGTGTCGTGCGTGTGTGTGTGTGTGTGTGCGCGTGTGTGTGTGTGGTGTGTGTGTGTGTGTGTGTGTGTGTGTGCGCGCGGTTCGCGCGGTTGGTACGCCTATCTTCCTCATCTCGAGCATTCTCATGCACAACTGTTGTAATTCATGTCGGCGGAAACAGTCGACCTCTCGGAAATTAGCACACAGAGACAGAGACAAAGAGAGAGAGAGAGAGAGACCTCCCCAGAGAGAGAGAGGAGAGAGAGAGAGAGAGAGAGAGAGAGAGGAGAGAGAGAGAGAGAGAGAGAGAGAGAGAGAGAGAGAGAGAGAGAGAGAGAGAGAGAGAGAGAGCACAGACAATTATTGAAATGGCATTAGACTTACAGTTGTGTCATATTCTATCTGACTTACATTAGAGTCCCCTCGTGTAAATTTATGGCATGAAAAAAGCACGCAATAGGTTGATTAAAAACGGGTCCACTTTTGACAAGTGATCAGCTGACCTCTTTATAGTCCACGTCATGGTCCATCTGACTAAGTACCTCCTACCCCCACCCCCCACCACCCATCTACTCCCAAACAGTTGTCAAACTCACGCTTGTGCAATGACGACACACGGTCAGACAAAACAGAAGAGAGTTTCTGCTCTCTTAACTAACTCTACAATATTGAAAACATCAGACAAACAGAAGAGAGTTTCCACTCTTAACTAACTCTGTAAACAGAAGAGAGTTTCCACTCTTAACTCTAACTCTGCAATATTGAAACCATCAGACAAACAGAAGAGAGTTTCCACTCTTAACTAAAACAGAAGAGAGTTTCAAACTAACTCTGAAAACCATATACAGTTTCACTAACTTGTGCTATGAAACCATTTTCATGCTTTCTATGCATTCTTTCAATACAAGCATGTCTTCAATGCGATATATTCAGTAGAACTTCACGGCTCAATTTCACGTCCTCTCTGACAAGCTGGCCTCAAAAGTGTTTTTCAAACCCTTCAGAACACACAGTACCCCAGTCCACAGACAAAAGTGAGATCATTGTTCTTGTTCTTGACCGTGAAAAGTTTATGAAAACCAAAAAAAAACATGGATCAATCTTGATGTTGAAATCAATTCAGAACACGTCTTTATCTGCAGAACCACATATCTTCTTGCCCTCTTTCCATGCTATCACCTGAAGGGTATCTTTGCCTATCACAGGCCAGTAGTGGCCTTTACTTGGAGTTTATTGACACTGTATACACACGATGTCATGTGAAGCATTTGTCCTCACAACGCCTTGACGTACCATGCCGCTGACCAGTTTGTCCACCAGGACACCTGACCATGCTCCAGGCGATGAGCCAATCACCGTTTGTCATCCCTCCGTTCAGTCCGTGAAGACAACCATGTAAAGCACCACGACTTTCATAACTTGGTGGCCAAGACACGCTGGGAAACTGGTTAAACAGAATTTTTTTTAGTACTTTCCAGTAGCATATATAACTAACGATGTTTTCCGTCGATGTACTCTGTTCATATACATACACATTCTAAACGAATACGAAGCTGAACACATTCCACTTTTTCTGCTGTATCCTGCACCCTTAGTGAACACAGCGCAGACTTCTCAGGTTGGTGCAGGATAGCTTTTTGCTGGTTTGATCGGCAGTTGAGGACACTGCTTCTCTGGGCCCCACCCGCACCTTCAGGTGTATCTTTTCCTTTTTTATATAGAAACATATACTAAACGAATACCAAACTCTACACAAGTTACTGATCCTCCCCTTCCCCTTAGAAATTCCTGTTTGTTTGTTTGTTTGTTTGTTTGTATTTATCTTTCTAACGAGTAGTGATAGGAAAAAAAATATCTTCCGCAATTTCAGGACAAAGAGTACCAACTCTGCACCACAAAGTTTCGGACAAGGGAGATGAGTCGTAAACAAACGATCCCAACTGTATTATTCAATATGAATTACTACTTCATGACTATTTGACATTAATGCATGCTTGCCGCTGCAAACTCATATCCCAAAATAATAGTGTGCGCCTCATAAAACACTTTAAGCATGAGATTCAAACACGTTATAGTTGAGTTTGAAAACATAGTGACTGAGGGCGGAAAAATGAAGCAAAATTTAGAAAGAGAGGGGGTAAGTTACCGCCAAGGACACAGACAAACAAAGTATGGGACAAGACACAATGCATTTTGACCTCTTGGATCTTCTTCAGGCAAAAACAAGTAACATTTAGGACAATAGGAACGAAGAACGTAAAGCCACTTATCTTTTCATATTCGGCGCCTCTCTTTTCTCATTTTCTTCGGGGGAGCGCAAGGTATTCCGCCCTTAGAGTTGTACCTTGACAAATGCAACAAGCGCACAACACTTGGGAACACTTGACCTGACCTAACACTTGGCTGGCAAAAATGGGCACAATACTCGTGCTGGAGTCCTGCGAACACTGAAGTGTCCTGCTGATATTCCATAAGGGGACATGGGACAATCAGAATGGTTTGTCTCGTGAGTTTGGGGATAACGAGCTCATGTGTGTCAACAGTTTTAATCCGTAACATTTCTGTACAACACACACATTTCCATTACGAAAGAACATGTTTCATCTCCACATGAATTTTTCACTTTCAACATGTTTCTTCAGCGTGTCAACCTCGTTTTGAAGCTCTGTGATTTTATCTGGGGTTATCAGCTATTGGGGAATCCGATAAACGCAGATATATACCATCGCAAAACGAAGGCGTGGAGAGCACTTTTTTCTACACCAGAAATGATTCAATATTATCATCAAACATGTGACACTGGGTGGTGCCAGTATATATCACCATGGACAAAAGATCAAAAAGCAGCTTTAAATCAGTAGCTGTGGTACAGCCTGTATCTCTCACTAAACAGCAGCTGTGGTACAGCCTGCATCTCTCGCTAATGTGCAGTGCCCGTTCATAGAGCACTCTGCTACATGCAGTTCAAATGCATAACTTCCAACCACAAGGATATGTTCAGTGTTTTGTTTTGATACATTACCATGACTGATTTGTGTTTGAGAGCACTCTCCGCGTTTGTGCATCCATGAAGCACACGTCCGGCACCAAGTATTTCTGACGTTTTGCACTGACCCACACCACGATGACGCATTCCATGGAGTGCAAAGGTGCACGGGAATTTGTCTGGCTACGTCTGCACTGAGGAGCGCGTTGAAACCAATGCCGGAGACAATCGCGACAGGACTTTGGAGACGACTTCCTGTTTGAAGTACGATTGATTTGGTATCGACCACCCTCACGGCAGTTGTCTCGCTGTTCACTTTGATGCGGTAGCTGAGAAGAGAATGTACGAACTCGTTTCAAAAGTTTAAAATCCGGCTGGCTAGCAGATTTGTTCCAGGATGTGCACGGATGTCCCCATACGCCATTTTATAAACGTCTTCTGTAGTGTTCGAAGCACCTTCAGGAAGAACAGCTAATAAACGCATTGTAGCATCTGCTTGTGCAAATACAAATCACACAAGCATTTAAAATCACGAGTGATCCCCCGAAAAAATCAATCCTTTTCGACCCTTGCTCTCTCTCGCTCCATACTGGACACTGTATTAATGTAATTTTTGTCCAGTATGATCCAGTTTCTGATTCTGTATGATAAAATGCTCAAAATTTTTCCATAATGAAAGTCATAGGATTAAGTCTGAAGGGAAGAAAAAAATGTTTTTTTATTATTATTATTATTATTATTATTATTATTATTATTATTATTATTATTATTATTCACATGCAACCACAATAGATGTACACTTTTATAGAAAATGTTATTTCAAAATGTGGAAACAGCTACTGCGACATACTACAAAACTTTCAACTCACGCTGAGATAGTAATTAATGACTCAAAAGGGGGGAGGGAGGGCGCACAAGCAAGTGATTCATATAGATATAAAGGGAGAGGGAGGGCGCACAAACAAGTGATTCATATAGATATGCAATAGTAATTAAAGACCTTAAAAGGGGGAGGGAGGGCGCACAAGGAAGTGATTCCTATAGATATGCAAACATGTAAAGCAAAAAGTAGAGGAGGTGCAAAAAAAAACAACATCATCATCGTATGGATTCATAAAAATATAAAGGTGAAAAAAAACGGAGGAGGGGCGCAAGATAATTATCTGATTTGATATAAAAGAAATAAGAAGAATACCCACAACAGTCAACACCCAACCCAAAAACTTCGATTTCCTTTCTGTCCCTAAAATAGCACTCTAAGTTCAGAAGGATCGGAAGAATCCTTGGAATCTTTTTTTTTTTTTTTTCTTTTTTTTCTCAAGTTTTCTCAACGACTTACGATCAGAAAAGGGTGGACAATGTGAAAATGTTGAGACATGTTTGGATACATTAACGAATTTACTGATACGGTGGGAGCTTAGAACTGTAAGTTAACTGCACAAATTAATGGGAAGACTAGAAAACAGGAGAAACAGTTTTGAAAAGACCAACAATTGAAGAAACCAGCTTGGAGTTCAATTTAAAGAGGGAGCTCGACACAAAAAGCTAACAAGAGAACTACGTAAGATACTTGAAAATGTACGGGTAATGAGTCGGCTATTGTGAGGAGATGGTGTTAATTAGTCGGCTATTGTGAGGAGATGGTGTTAATATGTCGGCGGCTATTGTGAGGAGATGGTGTTAATATGTCGGCTATTGTGAGGAGATGGTGTTAATATGTCGGCTATTGTGAGGAGATGGTGTTTATATGTCGGCTATTGTGAGGAGATGGTGTTAATTAGTCGGCTATTGTGAGGATATGGTGTTAATTAGTCGGCTATTGTGAGGAGATGGTGTTAATTAGTCGGCTATTGTGAGGAGATGGTGTTAAATAGTGGCTATTGTGAGGAGATGGTGTTAATTAGTCGGCTATTGTGAGGAGATGGTGTTTAATTAGTCGGTTATTGTGAGGAGATGGTGTTAATTAGTCGGCTATTGTGAGGTGATGGTGTTAATTAGTCGGCTATTGTGAGGTGATGGTGTTAATTAGTCGGCTATTGTGAGGAGATGGTGTTAATTAGTCGGCTATTGTGAGGAGATGGTGTTAATTAGTCGGCTATTGTGAGGAGATGGTGTTAATATGTCGGCTATTGTGAGGAGATGGTGTTAATATGTCGGCTATTGTGAGGAGATGGTGTTGAAAAAGAAGGAAACAAGAGCCAAAATGGGAGAGCCACGACAATCGAGAAGAAAAGGAGGAATACACAGTCTTCTACATTTACATCCTGTAAACTGCAGACGGGGTAGAACAGTCATAAACAGGACAACACAGAGAGAGAGAGAGAGAGAGAGAGAGAGACGAGAGAGAGAGAGAGAGAGAGAGAGAGAGAGAGAGAGAGAGAGTCTTGCGCAATGACCACACACAAATAGACAGACCAGTAGAAAGGAGTTCCCCTTTATAATAAATAACTAAATCTTTGCACTGTTTACATTCATACGTTTAATATTGCTTCACCTAACTATTATGATACAAAAACCGTTTCAATAGACTTTAATGAGCAAGTCCTCAGGACTTTCATTTACGTTTTCTCTTACAAACTGGACTCAAACAATGCCATCCAAAATATCTTTGCTATGAAAAATGCCCTGGTCCTTACATACCAGTATAGTTTGTTTTTAAATATTTTGCTTGGTTTCAACACAGCCACAAACATCTGCCCTGTCTCACCTTCACGCCGAATTAAAAATACACTATGCACCCATATCCCCTCAGAGAAAAAAAAAAGTAAAATACTTCGTCAGTATTCTAAACTCTGTGAGTCCATGAAAGGACAGAGGACATGAAATAATCTGTGTGCTTAAATCAGTTCACAGAACTTTTTTGTCCTGTTGAACTGCATATCTTCCTATCGTCTTTTCACTTCTGTTCACACAAAACATGAAATAATCTGTGCGCTTAAATCAGTTCATGGAACTTTTTGTCTGTTGAATCACATAATTTATCTTTCTATCGTCTTTTCACTTCTTCACAGCATCTTACCTGCAACTGATAGCCCTGTCGTGTGCCTCTAGCGGCCTGGCTTTGCGTTTAGCTTGTTGACAGCCCCTGTATCATTACAAACGATTATGAAGCAGACGCCCTCACAAGCCTTCCACATTCAAGCATCGCTGACCTCTCAACCCTCCCCACATTCAACACCGCTGACCTCTCAACCCTCCCAGACAACTGACCACCCTGCAAGTGATGAGCCAGTCACCCAGTGTTATTTGCACCTTGTACTCCATAAGTACACTGTACACACTATACTCAATGAAGTAAACTGTACACACTTCAGTCTATGAAGTAAACTGTACATACTTCACTCAATGAAGTACACTGTACTCACTTTATGTACACTGTAAACACTTTACTCTATGAAGTACACTGTACACTTTATTCTGTGAAGTACACTGTACACACTTTATTCTATGAAGTACACTGTACACACTTTTTACTGTGAAGTACACTGTACATACTTTACTCTATGAAGTACACTGTACACACTTTACTTAATAGAGTACACTGTGCACATTTTACTCTCTGAAGTAAACACCACACACTTTATGAAGTACACTGTGCACACTTCACTCTATGAAGTACACATTATTATTATTATTATCATCATTATTATTATTATTATTATTTATTATTATTATATTATTATCATCATATTATTATTATATTATTATTATTATTATATTGTTGTTGTTGTTATTGTTGTTGTTGTTGTTGTTATTGTTGTCATCATTTTGTTAAATCATCATTCATGATTATAATCAGTTCATGTCAGTAGTTTCAGTTTCATCAAGGAGGCGTCACTGTGTGCAGACTAGCCCGTATACGCTACACCCACATCCGTTAAGTTTTGACACCACGCTAAATGATGTTAAGCTGATGGATAACCCTTTTTTTTTAAGCTGATGGACCACCGGACCACCTGATTTTAAGCTGATGGACCATCACTGTGGGACTGAGAACAGGGCGCTCCAGACTGCTGTGACATCACATCTCCACAATATTCTACACTGGCGAGTCTTTCAATTCATCCGTGCCGCCCCAGTGACAGCGGAACATTCCCAAAGGCACTAAAAGGGGAAAGCTAGCCTTCCAACACACCAACG
>JADBJO010009369.1:19193-54193 GCA_016801955.1 Conus betulinus
CCTCCTACTGCCATCCCCCACCCATATACTCCCAAACAGATGTCAGACTCACGCTTGTGAATGATACCGCATGGTCAGACAGACAGAAGAGAGTTTCCACTCTTAACTAACTCTGCAATATTGAAACCATTAGACAAACAAAAGAGAGTTTCCACTCTTAACTAACTCTGCAATATTGAAACCATCAGACAAACAAAAAAGAGTTTCCACTCTTAACTAACTCTGCAATATTGAAACCATCAGACAAACAAAAGAGAGTTTCCACTCTTAACTAACTCTGCAATATTGAAACCATCAGACAAGCAAAAGAGAGTTTCCACTCTTAACTAACTGCAATATTGAAACCATCAGACAAACAAACAAAAGAGAGTTTCCACTCTGAACTAATTATGCAATATTGAAACCATTTACAATGCAATAAGTGAGTATCACTTTGCATTCTTTCATGATACAAGCATGTCTTCACTCTGAACTATATTCAGATTGATCCTTACGGTTCAAATGTGATCGCTTTTTCTTTCAGACAAGCCTGTCTTCAATGTAGCCTTCAGAAGATGTTTTTCAAACCCTCAGACAAGCTGGCCTCTCAAAAAGTGTTTTTACACAGTACACACAGTGCCTTAGGTCCACAGAGATCATTTATTCTTGTTCTAGACCGTGAAAAGTTTATGGAAACCAAAGAAAACATGGATCAATCTTGATGTTGAAATCAATTCAGAACACGTCTTTATCTGCAGAACCACATATCTCCTTGCCCTCTTTTCCACGCTATCACCTGAAGGGTATATTTGCCTATCACAGGCCAGTAGTGGCCTTTACTTGGAGTTTACTGACACAGTATACACACCAATGTCATGTGAAGTATTTGTCCTCACAACGCCTTGACGTACGATGCTGCAAGTGAGTGAGAAGACACAAGCCTGGCAGGCTGAGAGTGATTTTCTGCTCTCTGTGTTTATGCGTAATTTTGTTGTGTTTTTACCGAGTGTGCTGTGCTCTGAAACATCTGCATATTGTTCCACAATGGATACGTTCACCCAATGGATTTATCAACGTGCTTTATTTTACTTCAGATTTTCTGTGTTTTTCCACTTCATTTTTAGTGTGTGCTTTTCTTTTTAAACTGTGCCAGCCCGCCATTTATCGTCCTTCCAACTATCCTGTTCACGTGAAAAAACGCAAGAGTCAGTGTCAAAACGATTGTGGGAGGCAGGTGGGCAGCTCTCTCGTCAAGATGAGCGCAGTGTTCCTCCTTCCTATGTGTATTCCCGCAGTGAACTGCTTGCTGTTGCACCTTCACCCCCTGACCCACCTGACCTGTTACTCGATTGCAAAAGGTGGGGGCATACGTGCCTGTTTTACTACGGAAACGAAATCGACGAGGAGAGGCAACGGCCAAAAAAAATACTGAGGGAGCAGGGGAAAACGGCCAGATTAAAATTTTCGTCCACCTCCTTCTCACCCCCCCCCCCCCCCTTTTTTTACGCCCCCCCCCCCTCCCCCCCACCCCCCCCCCCCCCCCACCCCCCCCCCCCCCCCCCCCCCCCCCCCCCCCCCCCCCCCCCCCCCCCCCCCCCCCCCCTCCTCCCCCCCCCCCCCCCCCCCCCCCCCCCCCCCCCCCCCCCCCCCCCCCCCCCCCCCCCCCCCCCACCCCCACCCCCCCCCCCCCCCCCCCCCCCCCCCACCCCCCCCCCCCCCCCCCCCCCCCCCCCCCCCCCCCCCCCCCCCACCCCCCCCCCCCCCCCCCCCACCCCCCCCCCCCACAGATGGCAGCTCAGAGTCGTCATTCTGCTGTTATTGCTAGCCGTGTGTTTGCTGCATCATCGATGTAGACACTTGTGAGAGACGCCGCAAGCGTATTAGTATATCTTCAAATCTCATTCATATTCCTCTATCTCACTCCATTACACGGCAAGCTAAACAAATACCTTCGCATCGCTGCTTCCTTTAATGCTCAGTCTCTTGGTCCTCAGGAAAAACGTGTAGCTGTATGTGAATTATTTTGGTCCACCACATTGATATGATGTTTGTGCAAGAAACCTGGTTTAAAGAGAAAGGTGATGCGGCTAAGTGTGTTGACCTAGCGCCATATGGTTACTCTGTCAGGTCGTATCCACGCTCTTATCATAGTGGGAGTCTTGCTGTTGTATATAAAGATGATTTGGGGGGCTATCTTACATTCAACACCACCTTCCCCTTCCCTCACACATCGTTTGAGGTTGTGAAGGTAGTGTGTTTTCATCGCAGCAAAATGCCGTTGATTTCTGGTGCATTTATCGTACTTTTCCTAGTGTCGAAAATAAATCAACAGATTTATTGTTTTATAGGAATTCCCTGATTTGCTTGATTTTAGCAGTAGCTGCAAAACTAGTACAGTTATTCTTGGTGATGTGAATTTTCATTTTAATGAACCACGCCGTGCAAATACGGCAAAAATGATTGATTTTTTGAGCATGTTTTCTTTTGTTCAGTCAGTGTCCCAACCCACCCATAACCGTGGACATATTATTGACTGGATTATGTTCCGACCTCACGATAACATTGTTCAATCCACTTCAGTATCACAGGAACTCAGCTCTGACCATTTTTGCGTTCTTTGTGATCTCCTCTTGGAGACTCCCCAGCTCCTGTCATCTACAAAGAGGCCCGCAATTTACGTGCCTTGGACAAAGAAGCCTTGTGGATCTCTCCAGCTCTGATTCTGTTTACTTCAAGGAGGTTCAAAGATGAAGTAGAACGTGTTGAATCATACAAATATTAGGAACTTTTATAGATAATAAGCTGAATTTTAAATCCCATGTTGAGTATGTCCACAAAAAATGTCAAACCAGATTATATTGTCTTCGCAAGCTGCGATCATTTCATGTGAATACTGACATTCTTCGGACATTTTATTCATGCTTCTTGGAATCTGTTTTAACTTTCTCATTTATGTGTTGTGGTATGGTGGGTTGACTGTGAAGAGTAGAAATGTGCTTGAGAAAGTGGTGAACGTGGGAGGAAAAATCGTTGGTGTGAGAGACAAAAAAGTCTGAGTGAGCTGTACAGGTGCCGTGTTGTTTGTAAAGCGAAGAAGATTGCGTGTGACCAGACCCACGTTCTTGCAAATCAGTATGACCTTCTTTCAGTCAGGACGAAGATATCGATCGGTTAAATGCAGAAGTGTCAGATTAAACAAAGTTTTATTCCCCTGTCCATGATTTTATGAACCGAGGAGATGTTTAATTGAAATCCAAATTCCTTTATATGAATGTATGTCATATGTGAGAAACTGTTTTAAATCAGATTTATACCACTGCAAAAGAGAAAAGTTACAAGAATTGTTGAAAAAAGCAAAAAACTATCTATCACAGTGCTTAGGTCCTGGGATGATAAGTCTGTCAAACAGTTATTTAAAGTGTGTGTTAAACTGCTGGGCAACGTTAAGTCTTCGCCCATTCCCGCTTCGTCCCCCCTCAGTCAACTTCCAAAAGTTTTTAGTGATTATTTTACATCAAAGATCTCTGATATTCGTTCCGAACTTGATCATCTAAAGGGCTCCTTCTCCATAGGCTCCTGTAGTTCTGATTCTGTGGTGGTTTTTAACTTTGAAGTGTTTAATTCTGTATCACAGTGTGATCTCAGAAAAATCACTTTTAAAAGCAAAACCTACCAGTTACTTTCTTGACCCTATCCCAACTCCTTTGCTGGTTGAATGTCTTTACGAATTACTCCCAAACCCTTACCCACATTGTTAACAAAAGTCTATTGTCAGGCTGTTTCCCACAATTACTTAAGACAACTGTAGTCAAACCCTATTGAAAAAGTCATCCCTAGATCAAAATATTTTAAAGAACTATCGCCCAGTATCAAACCTGTCATTCTTGTCAAAAGTTATTGAGAAAGTTGTTCTTCATCAGCTCTTTTTGACTATTTAAACACACACTCTTTGCTCAGCCCTAACCAGTCTGCTCACCGACCCTCACACAGTACTGAGACGGCATTGATCAGATCACCAACTATATTCTGTCTGCACCGGATTGTGGCGATGTATCTTTGTTGACTTTTCTTGACTTAAGTGCAGCTTTTGACACTATTGATCACTCTCTCCTTGTTCACACACTCCATTGTCATTATGGCATTTCTGGAACAGCCTTGTCTTGGTTTCAGAGCTACTTAACAAAACCGCACACAGTCTGCCATCATAAATGACTCCTTATCTAAGGCAGAACCATTATCTTTTGGCGTACCCCAAGGCTCAGTACTGGGTCGTGTCCTATTCATTATGTATACAAAACCTCTCCATGCTCTTATCGAACGACAGTCCATCTCTAACTTGTCATATGCAGATGACACCCAACTTTACAGCTCTTGTCAGCAGTGGAAATAGAAAAAAAAAATATACAGAATATGCCAAATTGTATTAGTCAGGTAAAATCTTGGATGACTGAACATAAATTGAAGTTAAATGATGATCAAACTGAGACACTTCTCATTCACTCAAAGAAATCCTTCTTACACTGTCCTAAACCATCCAATATTCATATTGGAAACTTTGATATTGCGCTCTCCCTTTTGCACGCAACCTAGGATTTATTATATCTGATGACTTATCACTTGACAGGCACACATCGCACATTTGCAAATCAGCTTATGCAGCTCTACGCCAGATTAGTTCTATTCGTCACTACCTCACAATAGCAGCAACAAAAACATTAGTCTGTGCCTTTGTCCTCTCTAGACTTGATTATTGCAACGCCCTTTTAGCGGGATGCCCTAAAAAGATCTATAGATAAGCTACAAAAGGTGCAAAATTCAGCTGCAAGACTAAGTATTTAAGGCTAAAAAAAAATCATGTTACACCTTTGTTACAAACCCTACACTGGTTGCCAATTGAAGCACGCATTCAGTATAAGCTATCCCTCCTTTGCCACGATTTCTTCTCAAAGTCTTCTCCAGCTTATTTTTCTGATCTGCTGTCCATTTACTCACCATCCCGACCACTCCGTTCGTCTACAGATCATCTGACTTTGTGCATTCCGAGGACTCGCACAAGGACTTTTGGCGAACGTTCTTTTTCTTTTGCTGCCCCAAGACAATGGAATTCACTGCCCAAATCTATCCGCTATGTTCAGCCAAAATCATCTTTTAAAAAGGCATTTAAAAACATATTTATTTAAATTGCATTATGATTCCAAATAAACACCCATCTTTATCAATATCCTTGTTTTTAAAATAAAACATTAGGTAATCAATCATCTTTTATCTTGTCATATTGCTCTGTGTGTGGTGGGGGGGGGGGGGGATGCGGGGGGGGGGGGGGGGGGGGGGGGGGGGGGGGGTGTGTGTGTGTGTGTGTTGAACGGGTTGTCCTTGTTGACATATTGTTTTACAAATGAGCTATAAATCTTATATGTGTGAATTTTATTGTTCTGATTTCTTGTTCATTTTAAATACTTTACGTTATTGTTCATGGTGACATTAGCTTATTTATTTCGTGTGTGTTGTACCTTTTTATGTTTTCATGTAAAGCGCGATGAGCGCGGTCGCGAAACCGCGCGCTATGAAAGTCCGCACATTATTGTTATCATTATTATTATAATTATTATTATGACCAGTGTGTCCACCAGGACACCTGACCATGCTCCAGGCGATGAGCCAATCACCGTTTCTCATCCTTCCCGTTTCTCATCCTTCCTATCTAATGTACCACGATTTTCATAACTTGGTGACCAAGACACGGTAGGGAAAACTCGTTTAACAGATTTTTTTTTTTAATATTTTTCAGTAGCATGTATAAGTAACGATGTTTTCCGTCGATGTACTCTGTTCATATACACACACATTCTGAACGAATACGAAGCTGAACACCTTGGCTGACAATCCACTTTGTCCACTGTATCCTGCGCCTTTTGTGAACACAGCGCGGACTTCTCAGGTTGGTGCAGGGTTGCTTTTTGCTGGTTTGTTCGGCAGTTGAGGACACTGCTTCTCTGGGGCCCCACCCGCACCTTCAGGTGTATCTTTTACTTTTTGTATACAAGCACATACTAAACGAATACCAAACTTACACAATTACTGATACTCCCCTTCCCTTAAGAAATTCCTGTTTTTGAATTTTTGAAATCTTTCTAACGATTAGTGATAGGGGAAAAAAAAAAACGTCTTTCGCTATTTCAGGGCAAAGAGTACCAACTCTGCGCTACAATGTTTCGGACAAGGAGATAAGTCGTAAACAAATAATCTCAATACTTCAGGAGAGATTCAACACGTTATAGTTGAGAAAGAATGAAATTTTACTAATGAAATGCACGTCATCGTCACACTCACCATGGAGTTTCAAGGTTTTTTTTTTTTTTTTTTTTTTCAAACAAGGTTAGGTTTTGTTTCAACAGAAGAAAAGCAAGAAAAAGAAAAAATATGGGAAATATGAAATAAAAGAAAGGCGCACAAAGTGAAGCAACACGTAACCCTGTTTTCAATCCTGAAGAGTCCAAAGAACGGTGGCACAGAAAAGTTCCCGTCCATCAATAGTAATCTAACCAGTCAATTTACAGTCCATGGACATATAATCTACACACACAAACATTTCAAGTTATGTACGCGTCTGTGAGTCGTCACAATGTTAACATCTTCAGGAATCGGTTGGATGTCAAAACAAATTGTCACAGCATCAAAGAAAGTCGCAGGAGTCCGCTGTTCTTGTTCTTTGTAGCCTGCAAAAAGGTGATGGAGCGGTGGTCAGATTGCGAGATAAAGATCTGAGCAACCAGAAATCTGGACAACTTGTAAGGTCTCCACATTATGGCGAAGCACCCACATTGCGCATGCAACACTCCTGACCAGCGAACACCCCATGGTGTGGAAGGCCATCCTTCTCCGCAAGAAGAACTGCTCCATGTCAGGTAAAGCTGGCGAATTCCTACTGCAATTCAAACAGATGGATTGGGTTAGATGTGAGGATCCACTGGATCTTCTGCAAAGCTTGATAACCATGGCTGGCCCGATGAATGGATTTCTCCTGGTCTACGCTGATGAGATCACTGAGAGGGGCGATGACAGTGGCAAAGGCAGGCAGCCTGTGATGGAGCGATGACAGAGGCTACATGCCGACAGCGGGCTGACCTGAACATCCCGCTGTTATTAGCTGAGAAGGACCTCCGACCTCAACAGTAATCTCAACGGCAACATCATTGACTTCAAGGTAGCCTTTGATGGTGAAGGTCTTTGGCAGATTGTGGGGTGTCATAACTTTGGCAACGATCTCACCCAAGTTTCTGCGCCAGTCTCAAGAATTGCAGTAGCTCGATTCTCTCGAACAATAACTTTGGGATGAGTATTTCTCGAGCATAAAGTCGCAGGAATAAGTGCTGGACTGACAAAGAAACAGTACGAAGAATACACACGTCAAGGCATGTCATATTTTTGTTAAATGATAATCAGCATACCACTTTTATATATCCATATGGGAGGTTCTTGGGGAAAAAAAAGAATTCTTGTGTTGTTTTGCCAAGCCTTATCTTTTCTTGTGTATGTTCAATCTTACCGTGGTAACAAAACTTCACAAAATGTCCTCACTTACTAGACGAGACTTTGTGGTGACATTTTAAAAATATAGCACATTATAACGTCCAAAATCAACAAAATAATTGAAAGTTGTTTTTGTTGTTGTTGTTGCTTTATATACATACAACTATAATGCTTCATTTTCATACAATGATTTCTTCGGGAGAGAGGGGTTTAGAGATGGCTGAAGGGGACAGGGACAAACATGACCAACCTTCAAAGCCATTGCTCAGGCAGAACATTTAAAGCAAACTCCTCAATTCCGGATGAAGATCATTAGCGGAGGAAGGGAATTGATGATTTCCCAAAAATACGTCCAGCATCTCCTAAAACCCAAACTTGACCCAAAAGTGTTCCGGAGCCCAGGGTCAGTGACGTGAGTGGCTGCGGTTGCCCCGGAGAGTCCTGAAGACAGACCGGTCGCCCTGGATGGAATGGGAAAGCTGTTGTCAGGGGCTGGGTCGTTGCTGTCGTAACTGGCACTGGAGGTGAAGCTGTGGTTGTAGCTGTCCTGAGAACCTCCACTCTGCTGCTGACTGTGGGAGTCTGTACCGCTGGCACTGTCGCTGTCATGGTTTCTGGATAAACACAGACAGAGAAGGTGAGACAGATAGAGACAGACAGACAGACAGACAGCCAGCCATAAAGACAGACAGACAGACAAAAAGACAGGCAGACAAAGACAGACAGACAGACAGTGACAGAGAGACAAAAAGACAGACAGACAGATCGGCAGACTGTGACAGGGAGTCAGACAGACAGGCAAAAAGACAGGCAGAGACAGAGACAGGCAGATAGACAGACAGACAAACAGAGAAATATGGACAGACAAACAGACAGGGAGACAGAGAGACAGGGACAGAGGGACAGGCGGGCGGGCGGGCAGACAGAAATAGACAGCGACAGATAGACAGACTGACAGAGAGAGAGACAGACAGACAGGGAGACAGGAACAGGTACAGAGAGACAGACAGATAGAGACAGACAGATAGACAAAATGACGGGCAGAGACAGACAGACAGAAAGACAAAGAAACAAACAGACACACAGGCAATGAGACATAGACGAACAGATAGACAGACAGCGACATAGAGACGGGCAGACAGACCAAGAGACAGACAAGCAGAGACAGACAGACAAAAAAGACGGGCAGACAGACAAAAAGACAGACAAGCAGAGACAGACAGACAAAAATAGAAACAGAGAGAGACAACGAGACAGAGAGACAGGGAAAAAGGGAGACAGACAGGCAGACAGGAAGGGCAAATACAGGGGGAAAGAGAGATACAGAGAAAGAAAAGACAGACAGACAGAGATAGAGAGAGGACAGACCGATAAAAAAAAGAAAGGTGTACACGTACTTGGTGTTGTAAGGACAAACTGATAAAAAGGAAACTTCTACATGTAATTGGTGTTGTAAGGACAGAACGATTACAAAGAAACATGTACACACCCACTTGGTGTTGTAAGCGCCTTGTCCTGAGACAGAATCGCCGTCACTGACACTGTAGGCGTTGTTCTTGCTGTACTTGTTGCCGTCGACGTGGTTGTCGGTGCTGTTGACAGTGCTCCTTCTGCTCTGTACATCCGCTGTCGTCGCCACCTTGGACTGGCGGAAAGCCTTGGGCCTCCCCGCGGAGGGGGCAGCTGAAATGACCATCGGGGAGCTGTCGGTGGGCGGCATAAAGGCGGCAGAATTGGAGACAGAGTGGCGGTACTGGGGAACAACCTGCTGCAGCTGCTGGGGTCCTGCGGGACGCCGCCTCCAGCTCTGCTGGAACCGAAAAGGGTTCTGGTGAGGGCTGGAGGTCTGCTGAAGACCACCGCTGGCGGAAGGAACGGGGAGATAAGGTGAAGGGACATGGGTTGGAACGACCGTCTGGCTGATACCTGGCTGAAAGGTGAAATTCCTGGTACTGAACAGCTGGCGGGTGCCTGTGGCGGTCTTCGGGGTCATACAGGTCCGGCCCCTGACTCACGTAGGGCTGTAAAAGGTCGTCTAGGTGTTTGTTTTGTTTTGCCTGGAAGGAAGAGTCTTTGCTAGAAGGACGCTGAGTGTTTCTCAGAGGTCCGAACGGAGTTGGAGGGTAAGGACTGGGTTCATAGCGGCTGACTCTACCGTATGTGGCGGCAAGATCTGATCTGGGGAAAAGGGAAGTTTTGGCCTGAAAGTTCGCTGAACGCGGAAAGGATCCGGACACGTCACCTTCTGGTGAAGAACTGAAGAACGGTGAAAGGCTGCCTCCGGCGTTTTCAGGCCCATAGCCATTATTCTGAGGTCCGTATTCTTCTATTTCTGGGTCCGTAGACGTCCTTCACCCTGACATTGTCTGCCAAAAGAAATTGGTGAGAAAGGTTAATAAGTCTTTAAAATGTCAGCAATGTGACAATATATGCCGAAAGTGCTGCCACTTCATTTTTCCTCCTTTCTTCTTTCCTTCCTCCTCCTCCTCCCCTCCTCCTCCTCCTCCTCCTCCTCCTCCTCCTCCTCCTCCTCCTCCTTCTTCTTCTTCTTCTTCTTTCTTCTTCTTCTGTTTGGACTGTGTCTTATTTTTTTGTATGTGCTGGTGAAGGTGACTGTTAATTGTTCAATGAGTAGAGAGTGACAACGCTTCCCATACTGCCACGAACCTCTCTTCAACGACAATGGACAGTGCTCGTATGTGTGTGCGTGTACGTCTGTGCATGTGCGCCCTGGCGCATGCACGTTTATGTGTGTGAAATCGTGCGACTTGCGAGTCTGCATATATGAATTGTGTGTGTGAGAGTGTGTGTGTGTGTGTGTGTGTGTGTGTGTGTGTGTGTGTGTGTGTGTGTGTGTGTGTGTGAGTGCGTGCGTGCGTGTGCGTGCGCGCGTGCGTGCGTGCGTGCGTGCGTGTGCGTGAGTGAGTGCGTGCGTGAGTGCGTGCGTGCGTGCGTGCGTGCGTCCGCGTGATGTGTGTGTGTGTGTGTGTGTGTGTGTGTGTGTGTGTGTGTGTGTGTGTGTGTGTGTGTTTATGTGACTGATAGAGCGAGAGAGACAACAGACAGACAGACAGCAAGTGGGAGAGTGGAGAAAATGGAGAAACAGAGAAAACGTGCGCATGCAATACTCTAAGGATATGACCTTTTGCTTTTCCCGTGCAATGAAATTCCTCTTTTTCCAAATTGAAAATCTACATTTTCCATCACCGAAAAAGAAAAATTAAATCAATTCAAATAAAAAACAAAAACAGGGACCTTACAAATACCATAAACGCTAAACTATGCTTTACGAATGTGCAGCAAATCTGCATCATCATCATCATCATCATCATCATCATCATCATCATCATCATCATCATCGTCATCGTCATTATTATCATCATCATCATCGCCATCATCATAACTATCATCATCACCATCATTAACATTATCATCATCATCATCATCATCATCATCATCATCATCATCATCATCATCATCATCATCATTATCACCATCTTTATAATTACCATCATCGTCATCATCATCATTATCATTATAATCTTCTTTTATTATTATGTTTTGCAATTATCTTTCATTACTCCGTATTTATTCTGTTTAGATTGTAATGTATCCACACAGATCCGTTAAGAAATGACATTCCGAGATACAAGACTCTATATCTCATATCATTATAATCTTCTTTTATTATTATGTTTTTGCAATTATCTTTCATTACTCCGTATTTATTCTGTTTAGAGATACCACAGTGCCGAGGACATCCACGCTGTTGGTTCGGATGAAGAATTTGCACAGACCCTCGATGCCAGGCGCCTGAAACTCAACCTGCCACGAGCAAACGAGACTGAAGATTGGGAGAAACTGGATACAAAAATCGTCCAAAGACTCGATGCACTGATAGGGAAAAGCACCCTGGAACACAAACTAGCCACATATGGGGACATTGTGTATGCCATGTAGAGACGCCTATGGAGCAAAACTACCCAAAGAAAAAACACCTCCAAAGAAATCCAGACGCCAAGAAGAGATGGAGACAAGATCAGGGTCCAAAAAGAAAAACCTTAAGAAGCAAATGAAGACTGCTCTGCCAGCTGAAAAACAAGGCTTGGAAAAACTCTGGGAAGACCTGAAAGCAAAAAACACAGCGCCCTCAGCAAAGCGGAATCTGCGAGGAAGAGGAAAAGCAAAAAGAAGAAGACGCAAGAGCGTTTCTTCAGAGACCCCTTCCAGTTTGCCAGAACTCTGTTCGAGCAGCCGAAATCTGGGACCCTAAGTGTAGACAAAGGAGTTCTTGAGCAGCATCTGAGAAAAACATACTCTGACTCACAGAGCAAAGCACCACTCGACATTCAAGGTCTGGTGTGGCCAACCAACCCTGAGGAACAGTTTCAATGACAAGCCTCCAACGTTGGCGGAAATCAAGAAGGTGGTCGACAAAGCCAGAGCCATATCATCACCAGGGCCAAACGGAATACCTTACCAGCTGTACAAGAAATGTCCCAAGGTGCTGGAGTGGCTCCACAGGCTGCTGCGATCAGCTTGGAGAAATCAGAAGATCAGCGGCCAGTGGATGACGGCAGATGGTGTGTACATCCCCAAAGAGCAAAACTCAAGTGACATCAGCCAGTTCAGGCCAATATCACTACTGAACGTCGAAGGGAAAATCTTCTTCTCTGTCATGGCAGCAAGGCTGACCAAGTACCTCATGGAAAACAAGTACTTGGATGTGTCAGTTCAGAAAGGTGGCATTCCAGGCGTGGCTGGCTGTGTAGAACACGCCACAATGATCTGGGACGCAATCCAAAGAGCAAAACAGAAAAGAGAGACCTGGACGTAGTGTGGCTCGACCTGGCAAACGCATATGGATCTGTACCCCATGAGATGATACAGTTGGCTCTTAAGATGTACCATGTGCCAAAGAACATCCGCGACATGCTCAAGAAGTACTTTAATGGCTTCTCAATGCGGTTCTCTACCAAGGAGTACACAACAGATTGGATCAACTTGGAAGTGGGCATTGCAATGGGCTGTGCCATTTCCCCATACTGTTACTGTTCGTGTTGGCAATGGAAGTCATCTTGAAAGCAGCAACAAGCAACGCAAGACAAACAGACCTTGGCGATGGATACAAGTTGCCCCCTCTCAAGGCCTTCATGGATGACACTACAGTGATTTCATCCAGAGAAGACGAGACACGTCACGTGCTGGAGAGGCTGGACGACACAGTTGCCTCATCCAGAATGAAGTTCAAGCCAAAGAAATCACGGAGTCTCTCACTGAGGAAAGGAAAGTGGCCAAATCTGTGGTCTTCAGTGTTGCCAACCAGACCATTCCAACAGTAACAGAAGAGCCAGTCAAGAGCCTTGGAAGATGGTATGATGATACGCTGAAAGACACACGAAGAGCAAAAGAAACCAAACAGATGTCGGAAAGGCTTGGAGACCATTGACCAGTGTGGGCTCCCTGGCAAATACAAGGTCTGGTGTCTGCAGTTCATGCTGATACCAAAGCTCCTATGGCCTCTGATGATATACGACATCTGTACCAGCATAGTGGAGGCAATGGAATCCAAAATCAACAAGTTCACAAGGAAATGGCTTGGTGTCCCACCCTGTCTGACTGACATAGCGCTATACTGTCGCCAAGCAAAGCTGAAACTACCACTGAAATCCATCCTGGAGGAATATAAAGCAGGGAAGATCAGACTTCAAAGCATGCTGGAGGACTCAGGAGACAAGGTGGGTGAAGCAATCAAGCCCCAGCTGAAGACAGGCAGAAAATGGAAAGTTCAAGAGGCGATGGATTCTGCAAAAGAAAGTCTCAAGATCAGAGAAATAACAGGACACACACAGACCAACAGACAAGGACTGGGGGTGACCAAAACTGAATGGTGGTCAAAGGCCAAAGGAAAAGCCAAAAGAGACATGATGATTCAGGAGATGAGAAAAGAAGAAGACCAACAAAGACTCCAAAAAGCATCCAGCAGAGCCAGCAAGGGCAATGGACAACGTGGGAGAATGCACTCCAAAGAAGTCTCACTTGGAATGACATTTGGCACATGGCCCCTCTCAGGATCAGCTTCATTCTCAGATCTGCATATGACCTTCTGCCTTCAAATGCAAACCTGGTGAAGTGGGGAAAAACAGACGATCCTTCATGCCCCCTTTGCCATGAAAAAAAAACAGTGGAGCATGTCCTAAGCTCATGTAAAGTAGCCCTGGCTCAAGGAAGGTACACATGGAGGCACAACCAAGTGCTCAAAGAGATTGTACAAGTAGTCTGGGCTAGTACCAACACCACAAAAGGGAAAATCAGGACTCCAAAAGCACCCGCAACATTCTTCACGGCAGGAGGCAGCGAATCATGGCCAAGAACAACAGTGCCACTCGGAACATGCAGGCAGAGTCTGCTGGACGGGGCAGATGACTGGGAGTGCACAGCAGACCTCCCAGAATGGAATAGTCACCCAGAGATTATCAGCAAGAGTGGCATGAGACCAGACATAGTATTACACTCTCAGTCAACCAACCAAGCAGCTGATCATGATCGAGCTCACGGTGCCATATGAGAACAGAATGGAGGCAGCTCAGATCTACAAGACTGAAAAGTATGCTGATCTGGCAAACAGCCTGAGGAGAGAAGGCTATCAGGTCAAAGTCCTCACTGCAGAAATTGGAGCTAGGGGGTTTGTGGGAACGTCTGCATACAGCCTCATGAAACAGCTCTCAGTTGCAGGGGGGGAAAAAACCAAAGCCCTGAAACACATGGCAGAAGCGGCAGAGAGGTGTTCAAGTTGGATCTGGTCAAGGAGGAACAAAAGTGAACTTCATAAGGCTTAACTTTCCTACAAATATCAGGTGTCCCTGTGGCTCAGTGGTTAGTGCACGAGTCATTAAGTGGAAATGAGCATGTCCAGAAGGGCATGGGTTCGAATCCCAGTCATGGCTCATCCCAAGATGGAAAAAAAAAGGGGCAGCAGAGGGACATCCGGAGAGTCATGAACCGGGTGTGGCCCAACCCCCCTAGAGTGTCAGGAGATAAGGGCCGAAACACTCGCTTGAGGGGGGCTTCTCTTCTGAGGACTCTCTGCTGCCACGCTCTCCACGAGTTTCTTTCTACATATCACGTAAATTCAAGATCAGTATATCATAGTGCTTCGGAGAGAGAGAGAGAGAGAGAGAGAGAGAGAGAGAGAGAGAGAGACAGACAGACAGACAGACAGACAGACAGGTACAGAGACAGACATACAGAGACAGAGACAGACAGACAGACAGACAGACAGAGACGGAGACAGACAGACAGACAGGTACCTGGGGGTGGTTTGTACAGACGGAAACTCTCTTGGACAGCAACAACGTTTTGCAGACAGACAGACAGACAGACAGACAGACAGACAGTGAGGTACCTGGGTGTGGGTTGTATGGAAGAGAACTCTCTTGGACAGCAACAACGTTTGCCAGGAATAACAGCAGCCATGCTTTGCTCTGATGGAAACACACACACACACACACACACACACACACACCACACCACACCACAACACAACACAACACAACACACACACACACACACACACACAACACAACACAACACAATACAACACAAACACACACACACACACACACACCACACCACAATACAACACAACACACACACACACACACACCACACCACACCACACCACACCACACACAACACACACACACACACACACACACACACACGACACCACACCACACCACACCACACCACACCACACACACACACACACACACACACACACACACACACACACACTCTTTAGATTGGTGTCAGAGTGAGTGGAAGAACACATGAAAAGCTGAGTCATGTACCAAAGTCCACAGATAATAACATCATGGATTTTCTGAGCAGATAAGATTGCGTTAAGTTATACACAATGCTGTATATAAAAGCCGCGTTCACAGCAAGAAAATCCATTCGTTTACAATCGTGTTGAAGGACAGACAATACAGAGGAAAAAAAACCAGCTGCCGTGGCGAAGTGGTTAGTGTCGCAGACTCCCGGCTAAGAGGTCGTGGGTTCGGTTCCGATCAGAGTCATGTGAGATTTTTCTGCCCAGACCGGCTTCTACTCAGAGTTGAGTTTCCTATAGGCTCAGTCGGGAAGAACTGGATCACATAGTCCAGTTTCATATACTGAATGGGTGCGGTTCTGAGAGTATTGCTCAAATTTTCTGACCAACACACTACAGGTGTCAGTATCTCTTGGGCCTGGTTGACACGGATAAATCATGAAAGAAAGCGTAAGGTACAGCCTTGTCGTGCAGTCTCAGACTGGAATGGAAATCCATAGCATCATCTTCATCATCCTTATTCTCATCGATCAGCATTAAAAAGAAAGTCTCAAATTCTGTGGCCCTTCATGCCCTGCTCTCATGGTGACCTCAGTTTCGATGTCCTCTCCACGTCTGTGGCCTTGGTTTGATTCCGGCAGGTTCGTTGGTATTGGCAAGTCCATGGGTCAGTCGTTGGACGGACGGACGTGGTAGCGCCCTCCGGAGGGAGAGCTCACTCACGGCGGCGGCTCCGCGACTATGCAATCATTGTCGTGAGTAGGGGGCTTAGTAGGTGGTGTCCTGCGTATATTAGATCAGAACAGGCGCCACTGAACACCACCGAAGTGACTCGGCAGCAGTGCAGTGTCTCCTCGGGTGAGTTGCCTCTTAACGACTTGACATTGACTGCTCCCAGTGGATTGCTGGTGCCTGGGCTGCGGCGGAACTGACCATGCTGTGGCTGTGGACGGGGTGTCGGAATGAGCGCGTGGGTGCACTGCCCCTGAGGTGGCACAGAAGATGGGACAGAAAACATAAGGAAAAAAAACCCCCAAAGGAAATGCCTTAAAGGACATCTGTATAAACTGTGAATGACTTTCAGAAATGACGGCTGGCTTGACTCTGGCAAGTAATGCTTTAAAGGACATCTATATAAACTGAATGGCTTTGAGCAATGACTGCTGGCTTAAATCCAGCAGTTTATGCTTTAAGGACATCTGTATAAAGTATGAATGGCTTTCAGCAATGACTGCTCGCTTGATTCCAGCAGGTTCATGACCACTCTAAAACCTGGTCGGATGTCGGCGGGGTAGAACAACATCTGTTTATGCTGATCAGGAAATTTTGTTTTTACTATTTGTTTTGTAGCATTTAACGTCTGTCCAAAGTGTTCAGTTTTAACTTTTTAGTACAGTTTTAAGTTTTCGATATTTTTCGATATTTTTTTGTTCTGCTTACATGATCACAACTTATTCACAGCAGGGTAAATTGCCGTATGATTAGCTTCAATCCGAGTCTGCAGAAATCGCGAAGTCCTTGTGGGTTTTATCTTGATGATGAATGCAAAGAGCTTATCACAGAATTTTCAATTAAAAGTAAGATCATTTTTAACTTGACAATAACATAAGGACTAGAACAGATCCACAAAAAACTCCAAACACAACAGGCATGAGAGATAATCATCAAGAATCTTGAACGACTATTTGCCTTCTGGTGTTAAAAGGATGATGTGAAGTGTACAGAGTGGGAGTAATCCCATGTTTGAGCTTATATATATAGACGATTGTGATTAATAGTATCAAATACCTTTGCAGAATCTACAAAAAACTAAACCTATGAGTAATTGTTTATATATAAGAATGGAGGATGGGGGAGAGAGAGAGAGAGAGAGAGAGAGAGAGAGAGAGAGAGAGAGAGAGAGACAGACAGACAGACAGACAGACAGACAGACAGACAGACAGACAGAGACAAACAGACAGACAGACAGACAGACAGACACAGAGAGACAGAGATTTTTACTCAGTGTAGGACTATTGATCCATTTCAAATGGAGTAAGCTTGTGTATTTATTAGTAACAATGATTTACAAAAACATTGTTCATAGAAAAGGTACATGAACAACCTTAGCGCATTGAATGCGATGTTCCAAAAATCCCATAAGCTGTGATTAAAAGATTGACAATCCCCATGCTTATAACGCATTTCATGTAACTCAGATCGTTCATCATCTGGATGGTATTGTGTGCAAACCAATTCCAGCCTGAAAAGCAAAACAATCCAACAGGACGAGTTGTGAAAAAGAGTGTGAAGAAGGGGACAACTAAGAGCGTAGGTGAGCTATAAGGATGTTTCAGTCGTAATGACAGTTTCAGTTTCAGTTTCATGGGTGCTCAATGAACCATGTCAGTGTTCATGAAGCGGCGAATGTGTATATCCACTCTTGTGAAGACTTGATCATTTCCTTTAAAGCTGTTAGAATCTTTCCCAACAGTAAAACGTGGATAAGAACTTTCTTCAGACAGTTTTCAACGAAAAGAAAGAAGTATTTGAGAAAGGGAACAGGGAAAGCAGAAAAAAGGTTAAAAAAAGTTTAGGGGATAATTACATAAGGGACCAAGGGATTTTAAACATAGAGCAGAACAGACATTACAGACAGAAAAATGGAAGATGCATGGAACTGGTTTTTAAAAAGTCTGCCTGGGTACACAGAAAGAAGAAAGAAAGAAAGAAAAAAAAGGACCCATGTCCATTTACCTTGTTAAGTTGAAGCCACACAACACCCATTAATAAATGTACAATATTTCAGTCTTTTACAAAACCTTTATTGTCTGTTTGAAAGGGATGGTTTGGAAGGGGAACAGAACAGGGTAAAATCACAGATACATGAAAGATTGTTTAGATAAGACTTGGAATTAGACCAGAAGATCAATAAGTGTATATCTTAAACATCGCGGAAGAAGTTGGCCCAGACAATACAAACAAAAAATTGCTAAAGTTGTATGTCTGAACTCTGTTATTTTTTGACCATTTTCCAACATATTACTCAGGATATGCTACGGTCCCAGTGTCTGAAAAATCACTCCACTGTCTGTCCTATCCCAAAGAAAAGGATGATCTCTCTAGCTCTGACTCTTTTATGTCAGTTTCAAAGCGAGATGACTGAAGGCCCAAAAGTGAAGCAAACTTTAAAAACAAAGGTTATTACTTCTGCATGACAATACAAAGAAACAGAACAAAACACAATGCATTTAGTCTTCTTGGATCTTTTTCAAACAAAAACAAACAACATCCATTTTGCGCCGAATATGAGAAGATAAGTGTTTGTTCGGTCTCCGTTTTCATTGTCCTAAATGTTGTTTGTTTTTGCCTGAAGAAGACCCAAGAGGTCGAAATGCATTGTGTTTTGCACTGTAATATGTTTGTCTGTGCTGTCGTGCTGAACTAATAACCTTTTTTTAAAAATTTGTTCATGTTGATGAAAGAAAAAAAAATCCGTTAATGGTGCGAAGAAAATTATCTCCATCTTAATGTTTCAAAAACAAACGAAATGTTGACTTCCATAAAGACCTACCAACCGTACCAAATGTTAACATTGATGGTCACGCTGTTGAGAGGCTGGACGAATGCAAATGTACCCTTTAGGACAACAAGTTGTTCTTGGACCGGAATGATGAAATTGTACTTAACATTTTCTCTTTTTTCATACTGGTTTTAATTCAAAGATTTCACAAGCTAATCACCGCTGTTGTTTGAATCCATGCTCACTGTTTCATTTGCATGCCGATATGGAAGTCTCGGTGTGCGAGGCAAGTGATTTTTAATGGTGTGTAAATGTATGCGGTAAAGTTTTGGGGGCAAGCCGAGATGTTACGGAAGAGCTGTATGACAAAGATCATGGTGCGAAAGGCCAGACAAAATGGAAGCGATGACATCCATGTTTTAGCGAAACACTGTGACATATACATCATCAGGACGCCGTGTGAGGACAACGAGGGTAAAGTCAAGAGTACAGAAAGCTGTACCACAAGCTCAGTTCGTTGCTAAAACTCTCAGGTACTTTTGCGTCACTTACTGTTTATGTAACCGAGCATGTATGTGAATGAATAGGAGACAGTGCATCAGTTAGTGCGTCACATTGTGTGTGTGTGTGTGTGTGTGTGTGTGTGTGTGTGTGTGTGTGTGTGTGCGCGCGCGCGCGCGTGCGTGTGCGTGCATATGTGTGTGTGCGCGTGTGTGTGTGTGTGTGTGTGTGTGTGTGTGTGTGTGTGTGTGTGTGTGTGTGTGGAGGAGGAGGAGGAGGAGGAGCAGGAGGAGCAGGAGCAGGAGCAGGTGGAGGAAGAGGAGGGAGAGAGGAAATGAGAGCGGTATTATTACATGCCTGCTGTTATCATATTTCATTTCCTTCTCTAAATGTTGATTCTGTTTTGAATGGTGTTAGTCGCTCAGGAACTGTCAGTTTAAGAGGCAAGTTGATGGTACGGTGTGTGTGTGTATAAATGTTCAGCCTTTTGCGACTTCTTCTTTATTTCCATCTGATGAACACGTTATTACTGGTTTTATACTTCTTTGATGTTCTATCTTTTCGTGTTCGTGTGTTAGTAGTTTCACTTGATATTGTTTTTCTTTCTGGAGATAGCGAAGTCTTTCCTATCTTATCGTAATATGAAAGCCCAATGAATCCACATCACTGAAGTTTCACACATAGCGTTACCGGTGTTTTTGTTGTTGTTTGTTTTGTTTTGTTTTGTTTTTTTTTCTCATTTTGGTGTCTTCCAAAGGCCATGCAGAGGTGCAAAAAACGAGTGCCGGTATTGTATTGCTTATGGCAGAATGTAGATTTAAAAAAAAAAAAATCTTGCGCACATTTGACGTTGAGGTAAAAATTGTGTTGTTAATCATGGAGATCAGAGCAACGCAGCTCAGAGTGTACATGAACTTTGTCTCCATCTGTCCACAATAGACAAACCATGTCACTCCTACTGTGACCAGAACTGAAGCAACATAGACAAACTATGTCACTCCTATCATGACAGACCTGAAGCAAATAGACAAACCATGTCAGTCCTATCATGACCAGACCTGAAGCACCATAGACAAACCATGTCACTCCTATCATGACCAGACCTGAAGCAACATAAACAAACCATGTCAGTCCTATCATGACCAGACATGAAGCAACATAGACAAACCATGTCACTCCTATCATGACCAGATCTGAAGCACCATAGACAAACCATGTCACTCTCCTATCATGACCAGACCTAAAGCACCATAGACAAACCATGCACTCCTATCATGACAGACCTAAAGCAAATAGACAAACCATGTCAGTCCTATCATGACCAGACCTGAAGCAACATAGACAAACCATGTCGTCCTATCATGACCAGACCTGAAGCAACATAGACAAACCATGTCAGTCCTATCATGGCCAGACCTGCACCATAGACAAACCTGTCACTCCTAGACCTGAAGCAACATAGACAAACCATGTCAGTCCTATCATGACCAGACCTGAAGCACCATAGACAAACCATGTCCCTCCTATCATGGCCAGACCTAAACCAACATAGACAAACCATGTCACTCCTATCATGACCAGACCTGAAGCAACATAGTTCTATGTTTGACACACTCTGTGGTCAATGCATTTTGATGCATAAACAACAATACACACCTCCACACTGAGAATCGTCTTTCATTTTCTGTGATTATGAGGAAGGATGTCTGTTTTCTCCATTCATCTGCTCATTTCAGTGCTACCTTCTAATATCAATCATTATTCTGTCAAAATAGAAAAGACTGGATACATCCAGCCCACTGATTTTTTTCCATAACGACATGAAAACCTTCTTGCCTATGAAGTATTACGAACCCTATAACCTGATGACTTACATGCCTTCATGCACAAAAAGTAACGTAAACGCTGTACATGGCTCCTGGCCGACCTGCAGACGGTTGTCGGCAATCATAGGAAGTAAAGCATCAAGCTTTTAAAGCACTCACCATGTTGCAGACCCGGTACTGCTGCATTCTGTAGCCTTGTTGCCTCCTGTTTCTGTGACCTGGTGAGGAAGCAAGTGTCTGTCCTCTGCCTGTGCTCTGCCCGGTGTGTTGGAAGAGAGGGCAGCCCGGCCTCAAAGTCCCCAGCCGCCAGAGGTGAACACCGCCACAAAGTCCCCAGGCCAGAGGTGAACCGCCCGGCCACAAAGTCCCCAGCCGCCAGCACATGCAGTTTATGGATCAGGATCCCCACCCCATTGGCCGTCCCCTCCAGTAAGGCAAAAGGCAATAAACTCCACGGGTCTCTGGCCGGTCACGTTGTTAGTCATGGTCACAACACTGCTAGAATGAATAAAAACGTTCATGCGTAAAAATTACAGCTCTCCCCCAGTCTGAAGTGGGGTCTTTTACAAGGGTATGCAGGAGAGTGGCGGCAATAAGATTGTCATGTAGGTATGGAGGAAAGTGGCAAATGAGATTGTCATGTAGCTGTGGAGGAAAGTGGCAATGAGATTGTCTTGTAGCTATGGAGGAAAGAAGCAATGAGATTGTTATGTAGGTATGGAGGAAAGTGGCAATGAGATTGATTGTCTTGTAGCTATGGAGGAAAGAGGTAATAAGATTGCTATGTATGTAGGTATGGAGGAAAGAGGCAATAAGATTGTCATGTAGGTATGGAGGAAAGAGGCAATAAGATTGTTATGTAGGTATGGAGGAAAGAAGTAATAAGATTGCTATGTAGGTATGGAGGAAAAGATTGTATGTATAAGATTGTTATGTAGGTATGATATGGGAAAGAAGTCTTGTAATAAGATTGCCATGTAGGTGCCATGTGGAGGAAAAAGTAATAAGATTGTTATGTAGGTATGGAGGAAAGTGAAGTAATAAGATTGCCATGTAGGTATGGAGGAAAGAAGTAATAAGATTGTTATGTAGGTATGGAGGAAAGAAGTATAAGATTGTTATGTAGGTATGGAGGAAAGAAGTAATAAGATTGCCATGTAGGTATGGAGGAAAGAAGTAATAAGATTGTTATGTAGGTATGGAGGAAAGAAGTAATAAGATTGCCATGTAGGTATGGAGGAAAGGGAGGAAATACGCAATGAGATTGTCTTGTAGCTATGTAGGAAAGTGGCAATGACATTGTCATGTCGGTAATAAAAAAAAGGCAATAGAATTGTTTTGTGGGTATGGAGGAAAAGAGGCAATGACATTGTCTTGTAGGTGTGGAGGAAGGGGACAATGAGATTTTCATGCAGTGTGGAGGAAAGTGGCTATAAGATTGTCTTGTAGGTATGGAGGAAAGAGGCAATGACATTGTCATGTAGGTATGGAGGAAAGAAAGTGCAATGAGATTGTCTTGTAGCTATGGAGGAAAGAGGCAATAATATTGTCTTGTAGCTATGGAGGTAAGTGGCTATAAGATTGTCTTGTAGGTATGCATGAGGGTGGCAATAAAATTGTCTTGCAGGTATGGAAAGTGGCAATAAGATTGCCTTGTAGGTGTTGTGGAAGGTGGCAATGAAATTGTCTTGTAGGTATGGATGAGAGTGACAATAAGATTGTCTTGTAAGTATGGCGGAAAGTGGCAATGAGACTGCTTGTATGTGGTTGGAGGAAAGGGGCAATGACAATGTCATGTAGGTATGGAGGAAAGTGGCAATAAGATTGTGTTCTAAGTATGGCGGAAAGCGGCAATAAGATTGTCTCGTAAGTATGGAGGAACGTGGCAATAAACACGGACTTTGTACGTATGGAGGAAAAGTGGCAATAGGATTGTCTTGTAGCTACAGAGGAAAATGGCAATAAACATTGTATTGTAGCTATGGAGGAAAAGTGGCATTGGGATTTCTTGTACGTATGGAGGAAAGTGGCAATAGAAGATAATAAAGTGATTGTCTTGTAGCTGTGGAGGAAAGAGGCAATAAGATTGTCTTGTAGCGATGGAAGAAAGTGGCAATAAGATTGTCTTATAGGTGTGGAGGAAGTGGCAATAAGATTGTCTTATAGGTGTGGAGGAAAGAGGCAATAAGATTGTCTTGTAGCTGTGGAGGAAAGAGGCAATAAGATTGTCTTGTAGCTGTGGAGGAAAGAGGCAATAAGATTGTCTTATAGGTGTGGAGGAAAGTGGCAATAAGATTGTCTTATAGGTGTGGAGGAAAGTGGCAATAAGATTGTCTTGTAGCTGTGGAGGAAAGTGGCAATAAGATTGTCTTGTAGCTGTGGAGGAAAGTGGCAATAAGATTGTCTTATAGGTGTGGAGGAAAGTGGCAATAAGACTGTTTTGGAGATATGGGAAAGTGGCAATAATATTGTCTTGTGGCAATAAGATTGTCTTGGAGATATAGGAAAGTTGCAATAATAGGGTGGCAATCGAGGGTGGCAATCGTGGCGAGTGGCAAAGATTGTCTTGTAGTAAAGTATAGAGAAGGGTGGCAATAGATTGTCTCCTAGTAAAGTATAGAGAAGGATGGGCATCAGATTGTCTTGTAGTGAGGTATGGAGGAAAAAGGCAATAAGATTGTCTTGTAGTGAGGTATGGAGAAAGTGGCAATAGGATTGTCTTGTAGTGAGGTACTGGAGGAAAGTGGCAATAAGATTGTGTTGTAGTGAGGTATGGAGGAAAGTGGCAATAAGATTGTCTTGGCAGGTATGGATTGAAAGTGACAATACGATTGTCTTAAAGTGAAATGTGAGGAATTTGTAGATCAGACCATCGTTTGTTAGTGTCAACACACCAGCAGTTCTGTTTAAATTGGTATGTAAGGTCTTAAGCGTAAACATTGCACACAATAGAGGAGAAAGATGAGAACTTTCAGGTATTCCCATGGGCATTTTATGAGGTTCAGACATCTGGTCTCCAGAACGTAGAATGACGGTTCACTCTTGAAGTGCTGCTGCAATCCATTGTGTGAGTGTCCTGCTGACACCATAGTCAAGGAGTAGGTGCATAAGAAGCGAAAATTGGACTTTGTTGTGTGCATCTTCCAGGTCTTTTGCTACCAGAATCCTTCACATACTTTACAGGCAAAAGTGGCTGCGTTTTTCCATGTACTTTTACCTGTTCTGTAGCCTCCTCAATAGCCTGCTATAATAATTAATAAATAATGAATACTTATATAGCGCTTATTCTCGGCTAGAGACCAAGCTCTAAGCGCTTTACAATCAACACTCGTTTACACAACGGGCTGCCTACATGGGTAGTGCCGACTGAAGAGCTGCCAGCTGGCGCTTCATTCAGTCGTTTCCCGTGTCATCCAGTCAGTATCGTTCAATATCGATCACTTATTTTCCTTACTTCCTCATTCATTCTTTCCATTTCTCACTCAGGGTGCATGCTATGTGTAACGTGTCATCCATACCAACGGCCAAACTGGCCTACTCTTCCGAATGTTGGTGATGGGATTTTACGTGTGTGCAAGATGTTATGCGTGCGTTCACACACGGAACCTCGGTTTATAGTCTCATTCGAAGGACTGTATGGGAAATGGAGTGGAGTCAGAACCAATGTTAACTCCGAGGGAAAATCCCCCTGTACCGAAACGCCCCGGCGGAGGTTCGAACCCGCAACCCCAGGATCACCAAGATTACGAGTCAGGCGCTCTACCAACTGAGTTATTCCTGCTCCCAAATTTTGCTAATATATTTTGCATGGTGACTATGCAGTAGCGACGTGGCTGTTCAAGTGCTGTACTTCTGTCATCAATGTCAGTTTGAGCTTGATGTTGATTTAACTTGGTCATATTTTTTTCCCTCTTCGTCCTAATCCAGTTGATTACTGTTCCATGAAGCGTTTCAGTCACGCCAATCCTTTTTCCTCATTTGTCTTGAGCTTTGTGGTTCTGTCAGCGTCTAATATAACTGATGTGTCATTTGCACAGCGATGATGAACTGTCAAAAATGAGTGAATGCTGTGTCTTACTTATGTGACTCACAAAATTGTCGCCGTTTAGTTTCTTTTGCTCCTTCAGCTGCTATGTTGAACTGCTCAGCCTTTTGATCACGTATGATTCAATACTCGTGACACGTCTTCAGAACGCAGACAAAACACTAAGTCCTCATACTGGGTGCCAGTTTCAGTTCAATTGGATGAAGAATTTTCCCATGAACAGAAGAATGTCACAGGCTACCAAGTATAGACGGAGGTGCAGCAGCTTTGTGTGTAAAGCAGGTCGACTTGAGAGACAAGTTCCTGAAATGTTGCAGCAAGGGAGCCATCATGGAAAAGAGACCAGTTCCCAGAACTCAGTCACCATTCCCGACATGTTCACAAGGGGCACCGTTACGGATGGTGTGGTGCTGTGTGTGTAACTGACTCTCACTTTCAGAAATTTGGATGCATGTAACGATTATTCCCTACACACGCCCACACCACACGAACATGGACAGTCAGGCAACACGCAAACTAAGTTTCTTTCCTTTTATGTGCTGCCTGAGCCATAGAGACATTATAAACACAGATCACCAGAAATCATTAATACAAATCGGCAGGCACAAAGTCAATACACGCCACCACCCAGCGCGCAGATCAACAATTTACATCAGCAAGGGTATGTAATAAACCCAACCCGCCGACACACATGCGGCGGTACAACCAGTGAACAGCTAGTAAAAAAAATAAGAGAGTTCAACGACATCCTCTTCCAGCATAAAACAGTCGCTCTCAGCGACACAACATTGTTTGAAAGTAATTTTAATTTTCAGTGTCACATTTGTAATTATAAATATGTATGTCTTAACTTTTAGGGCAGCGGTCACGAATGTAATTTCTCTTTTAACGAGAGATAATAAAGTTTTCTGAATTTGAATCTGAATCTAAACATTCACAAAAACTGTCACAATAAACATTTTGCCGTCACAGACCTCGCTGGCAACGTCAGTAGTGTCCTAACAGACACAGTTCACACACTTGGCTGCACCAAGCCCATGCCACAATCTATAGCACCAAACATGGTATTCACACAGCAAGCAGAGCCACTCAAGAACACGGTTTCAAGTGGTGTGCCACAGGGCACACCCGCACAGAGGAAAATCACGTTGGACTACCGACCTGGCGGTCAGCCTCTCCACGTTAGCAAGACGGAGACGGATGCTGGGCACGGGTTGCACCCCACACCTGATGGTAACTAGTTCCAGGCCGGACTCAGGGTCCCACAGACACCTGGGGAATTGTATAACTACATTGGTTACCTAGCCTGCTACCTAAATATCTATTGTCCTTGTCATGTCACTAGCAGTCACTCTTTACATATAACATTTCATTAGAATTCGGGAAAATATACCCATAATATAATCTACTAAGTTTAAATACAATGCGTGCACTACAAGAGAAAAATTTATCGATTAGCACCATGAGTGATTACGTTGAAGAATACAACAAATATTTCCTCACGTTACCCTTTTAAAAGTACCAAGAATACATTATTATTACAGATAAAGGAACGATTTCCACTTGTCCCTTTTTATCAGAAAAGAATGTTTCCATTTTTCCACATTATCATCACTTGACGTGTCCACGACAGGGATCAGAATACATTTTCCAATGCAATGATTTTCATTCCTCACTTCCAGAGCTAACCAACTCTCACACTATCATAATAGTTTAGTAAAAAGATAAACAACGTTTTTTTCTGTTTGTTTTTTTTTTTTTCAAATATACATTGATTTGATTTGATTTCTTTTCCCCGATCACACATAAGTTTACGTATTCTCCCTTCCATCCACACACTCCATTCTTCTCATCCAACTCTCTACTCACACACTCACTAACCACAGCTTCCTAAGTCACCCTATGTCTTGTTAAGTCTTGTCAATCACAAGATCAATTTCAATTAAGGGAACAATTAAATATCTGAGGCCTTCACTAAGAATTGGAAATCTTAGACCATCTGAAAGGAAAACCAACTTTATTCATACTAACCCTGACTTCCATTTAACTGGTCACAACTCTATTCATACTAACCTTGACTTTCATTTCACGGTCACAACTCACAACTCTATTCATACTAACCCGACTTCCATTTAACTGGTCACAACTCTATTCATACTAACCCTGACTTTCATTTAACGGTTACAACTCTATTCATACTAACCCTGACTTTCATTTAACGGTCACAACTCTATTCATACTAACCCTGACTTTCATTTAACGGTCACAACTCTATTCATACTAACCCTGACTTTCATTTAACGGTCACTGTATTAATACTAACCCTGACTTTCATTTAATTGGTCACTGTATTAATACTAACCCTGACTTTCATTTAACTGGTCACTTTTAATACTAACCCTGACGGTCATTTAACTGGTCATTGTATTAATACTAACCCTGACTTTCATTTAACTGGTCACTGTATTATTCATACTAACCCTGACTTTCATTTAACTGGTCAGAACTCTATTTATACTAACCAAACCTGACAACTTATTTTAACTGGTCATTTAACTGGTCAAACTCTATTCATAACCCTGACTTTCATTTAACTGGTCATTGTATTCATACTAACCTGACTTTCATTTAACTGATCTAACTGACTTTATTTTCTTATACTAACCCTGACTTTCATTTAACTGGTCATTGTATTAATACTAACACTGACTTTCATTTAACTGGTCACAATACTAACCCTGACTTTCATTTAACTGGTCATTGTCTTAATACTAACACTCTATTCATACTAAACCTAACTTTCATTTAACTGGTCACAACTCTATTCATACTAACCCTAACTTTCATTTAACTGGTCACAACTCTATTCATACTAACCCTAATTTTCATTTAACTGGTCACTCTATTCATACTAACCTAACTTTCATTTAACTGGTCACTGTATTCATACTAACCCTACTTCATTTAACTGGTCACTGTATTAATACTAACCCTAACTTTCATTTAACTGGTCACTGTATTCATACTAACCCTAAACATTTAACTGGTCACTTTCATTAAGTGGTCACACTTTCTACTGGTCACAATACTAACCCTAACTTTCATTTAACTGGCCAACTCTATTAATACGAGCCCTAATTTTCATTTAATTGGTCACTGTATTCATACTAACCCTAACTCTCATTTAACTGATCACTGTATTCATAGTAACCCTAACTTTCATTTACTGGTCACTCTGTTTAATAACCCTAATTTTCATTTAACTGGTCACTGTACTCATACTAACTCTAACTTTCATTTAACTGATCACTGTATTCATACTAACCCTAACTTTCATTTAACTGTTCACTGTATTCATACTAACCCTACCCTAACTTTCATTTTACTGGTCACACAAGTAGTCACCTAATTACCACCAAAACTAAGCTGGGAGTCTCTCTTTGGCACCATGGAGTTGCTTCCAGACCAGCAAATCTACAGAGACTGAAAGGAAATCCTCGCTCACCAGACTGACAATAAGATACAGGTGAGTAGCTGTCAGATAAACGGGTAAACAGGTGAACAGGTAAACTTACACCATCTCAGAACTGTCTCCACAGTTTGGGACCGGATAAAAATGCTCCGTCACAGGCACACGGTCAAAACCAGAGAGGAGATCAATAGCCCTTGATTGTACGGAGCAGGCATACCCTAAAGAGCTATGGACCATACATATATAGTCAGCTATCAGAAACGGAGGTGGGGTAATCTTGCTGACGTTGAAAAACGGAACACCTGTCCGACAAATCATCCCCACTGGCAATTCTCCACAAACTTCAAGGCTGAGAGATGCATTACTGACAGCCACAGTGTTGTGTTAGGTCACAGAGGCCATACATCCCGAGTGGTTACCTTCTCTGATTCCCTGTCAACACTGCAGGCTGTACAAAATCCTCAAAACAAGGATCTCAGCTCTCCTGTCTATGCCTTAGAGCTTGAAGTCTCCTTCAAAGAAGCCATGACCTTGTACACCACTGGTGAAGGACAACTGCACTACTGGTGAAGGACAGCTGCACCACTGGTGACGGACAGCTGCACCAATGGTGACGGACAGCTGCACCACTGGTGACGGACAGCTACATCACTGATGAAGGACAGCTGACCAATGGTGAAGGACAGCTGCACCACTGGTGAAAGACAGTAGCGAAGGAGGACTCACTGCGGCAGCCATCATCTACTGGGCACACATAATTATGAATAAAGCCATCAGACGCTGACTTGATCAGTCTTCAGCCTTGGTGTGTCCTGTTGGCCGGCCTGGGAGGGTTCCCATCGCCCGTGCGTGTTGAAGGCCAAGACCAGCCTCCTTTCAGTCCGCGGCTGTCTGACAGCACCGTGCACCCCTGTGACATCGCCTGTGCCCATCACACCTCCACCCACCCCTCTTTCATGGGCTGGCGGGCGTGCACGCGTGCATACTTGCCTGCATACGTGTGTGTGCGTGTCCCCTGTGTCATGTTGAGGGGGGGAGAAGGTTAATGTTTTGGTGTGGATGAGAATGTGTGTATTTGGGGCGCGCGCGCGCGCGCTTTGGTGTGGTGTGTGTGTGTGTGTGTGTGTGTGTGTGTGTGTGTGTGTGTGTGTGTGTGTGTGTGTGTGTGTGTGTGTGTTTCCTTCTCATGTAATGTAAGTTAGATTTTTTTGAGTGATCTCACACTCCTCACATCCTCTACGCCTCTTCTCAACAAAAAAAATAATCGCTAATTATGTCATAATCACCGGTATCCCGACGTAAGCAGTACTCCCAAACGATACCAGCACGTGTTGAATACATCTGTCAGAGGGGAAAAGAACGCTTCACCTCAACACAACGGGCTTGACAGGTGAATGAACGCTGACTGTAATTTTATAAGAGCAGACAGAATCAGGTGAACACAAAAAAAAATTCATAATTGTGTGTGCAGAGTGCAACAGATCAGGTATTTCAATCAAACTGGTTTTAGTTTTAGTGTCATCAGGGAGATGTCAATGCATGCGGATAGGTCCATCTACACTACAAAACATCCGCTCAGTTTTGAGACCGAAACCGCGCACGATTTAAACCTGATGGATCAATGAATTAATGACAAAGATTAGAGAATTTAAGAATAGGGTCTCATGGCTACGACTTGGCATGTGTCTGACGTACGCATTAGCCCAACGCACTGGTCAGACCTTGGACACCTACCTAACATTGACTGTGCTGTTATTAGATCTAGTTGCAAAGTGAGGCGACTGCAGATGGAAATCTAAACAAATTCGAAATGTAATAACAGCCAACCGCCAAGAAAACGTAGACAAACGAATTACAAGACTTGTGATCCGTTTGGCTACGTTTTCTTGGCTGTTCTATTAATTACATTTAAAATTTGAACCATTATTTTCATTATATGTGTGTGGTGAGTGTACACATGTGTGTGTGTGTGTGTGTGTGTGTGTGTGTGTGTGTGTGTGTGTGTGTGTGTGTGTGTGTACAGAGCAATGTTGTTTGTTTGATGTTTTCTGTTTTTAAATCATGACTCCTCTACTCGTGCTTTTATGTATGCCTTGCTGTCAAGAGTTGATTATTGTGTCTTCTGTGAATGTTATCGCTAAAACACTCATTGTTTACAGTTTATTGTGTGTGTGGTTTCCCAAAAAAAATGAGCCTTGAAAAGAATCAATATATCTGCGTATGTCTGAAAATGAGTACAAGCAATATTGCAAAGGAAACATTCTGCAAGTGAGTACAAGCAAAGCATCTATTTTCATGTGTGCAGGGGATGGCTTTAGTGCGCTTGATTTTTGCATCCCTTTCTGTGCACTGTTTCAGTTGACGCGTGCGTTCACTGGTGGGAAACTGGTCTTCTCTGCAGTATCTGCAGTAAAACATAAACATGCAGGATTGGTCTTCTCTGCAGTATATGTAGTAAAAGATAAACCTGCAAAAGTGGTCTTCTCTCCAGAATCTGTGGTTAATGATAGACATACAGGACTGGTCTTCTCTGCAGTATCTGTTGTAAAAGATAAGCCTGAAGAATTAATCTTCTCTGATAAATCTGTCGTAAAAGATAAACCTGCAGGACTGATCTTCTCTGCAGTATCTGCAGTAAAAATGAAATAAAGGATTGGTCTTCTCTGCAGTGTCTATGGTAAAAGATAAACCAGCAGGATTGGTCTTCTTTGCAGTGTCTATGGTAAAAGAAAAAACCTGCAGGACTGGTCTCTCTGCAGTGTCTATTGAAAAAGAAAAAAACTGCAGGACTGGTCTCTCTGCAGTGTCTATTGAAAAAGAAAAAAACTGGTCCTCTCTGCTGCATTGAAAAAGAAAAAAACCTGCAGGACTGGTCCTCTCTGCAGTGTCTATTGAAAAAGAAAAAACCTGCAGGACTGGTCCTCTCTGCAGTGTCTATTGAAAAAAAAAAAACTGCAGGACTGGTCTTCTCTGCAGTGTCTAAAAAAAAAAAACCTGCAGGACTGGTCCTCTCTGCAGTGTCTGTTGTAAAAGTTAAACCAGCAGGATTGGTTTTCTCTGCAGTGTCTTTTATAAAGATAATCATACAGGACTGGTCTTCTCTGCAGTGTCTGTTGTAAAAAAATAAACCTGCAGGATTGATCTTCTCTGTAGTGTCTGTTGTAAAAAAATAAACTTGCAGGCTTTGTCTTCTCTGCAGAATATGTTGTAAAATATACACCTGTATAATATTTCTTCTCTGCGGTGTCTGTTGAAATGGAGAACCCCCAAGAAAAGTCTCTCTTGCCAAAGGAAGTACCGCCTGGGGACAGAACACTGTGTCTGCTCAGTTTTCCTCCTCATCAGGGGACATAACACTGTGTCTGCTCAGTTTGAAATCGGCTGGGAACCATCCTCGTCATCAGGGGACTTAACACTGTGTGTCTGCTCAGTTTGGGAACGGCTGGGAACCATCCTTCTCATCAGGAGACTTAACACTGTGGTCTGCTCGGTTTGGGAACGGCTGGGAACGATCCTCCTCATCAGGGGTCTTAACACTGTGTGTCTGCTCAGTTTGGGAACGGCTGGGAACCATTCTCATCATCAGGGGATATAACACGCATCGTGTTTATGAACTTATGTCAGTGTGCTTGGTGTGGTTGTGTGTTTTGTGTCACTAGCTAATCCCAGGATTTGAACATGCACTGTGTTTACTCAGGAGATTTTACTTTGCAATCTATAATCAGCAAAACTGATGCTCATAAAACGAACAAGCAACAAACAAAAACACAAAAACCGACATGAACGATTAGCGGCTGTGTCCTGGCCAAGAATGGAGTGGAGAGTGATTTCCCTTTAGCTGTCACGCTTTTGTTCCCTTGTTGTGCTCAAAGTGGAGCGCTTTCCCGGACATTATCGTGTCTTACTGTGTGAGGAAGGGGTACATTCATTGCCGCGCAGCGACAGCCTTTTAGCCAACTAACGAAAGTAAAAGGCTAACTGTAGTTTCAAGACTCATTTTGACCGTTCATGAGGTAAGATATACATTAAGCCCCTTCCCCACCCCCCCCCCCCCCCCCCCCCCCATCCATCATCTGACCCCCTCCCCCTCATCCCCACAACACCGTCTGGAATTGACTCTCTCCCTCCACCTGCCTTCCACTCCCCCACTCCTCTCTCACACCTCACCCTCACCCGCTGCTTTTGTTTGTTGTTGTTGTTGTTTTTTTTTTTGTTGTTGTCTTTTTTTTGTGTTGTATTGTTTTGTTTTGTCATGGTTCGAGTTTTATGGACAAAACTTAGTCTTTTGGGGAGAGTGTTGGGGGGAGAGATGGAAGATATTTAATGACCGGATCTTTTTCGGGATATAAACATGTCTTGGTAACACATGATGTACATGGCTCACATGCGTTGATAATTTCAATGTGTGTGTGTGTGTGTGTGTGTGTGTGTGTGTGTGTGTGTGTGTGTGTGTGTGTGTGTGTGTGTAGAGGGGAGAAGAATTGGAACAGAGGAGTGCGTGGGGGTAAGCACAGCGTTCGTATTCATTTTCTACAATTTTGGGGTAGTTACATTTAAAACAGTTGTGTCAATGATATACAGATTAACCTGATCTATCTCCTGGCCTGTAATGCTGTGTGCGCGCACACACACACGGGCACGCACACACACACACACACACACACACACACACACACACACACACACACACACACACACACACACACACACGCACGCACACACACACACACACACACACACACACACACGCACACGCACACACACACACACACACACACACACACACACACACACACACACACACACACACGCACGCACGCACGCACACACGTCATACAACAGCACAAAACAAGCCAAGAAAGACGGAGTCCTCTGAAGAATGTATTGTCAAACTCAGACACACACACACACTCGGAACCAGCTAGGTGGGACACGACCTCCTCATGCCGGACATTCGGCTAGAACCGGTCCTCTTCAAGGCAGATAAGGTCCACGGAATCCAAAGCCTTTGTTGAAGAAGCCGCCCCCATACGGGTAACCGAAGCCCTTCTTGCCGTAGCCGTATCCGAAGCCCTTCTTGTCATAGCCATAGTCATGCCCTTCTTGTCATAGCCATAGTCATAGCCCTTCTTGCCATAGCCCAGATTGTAGCCACCATAGGGAAAGCCCTGGAAGGAACAGAAACAAGTCGTAATGGCGTCAGTATCGATCACAGGTTTGTTAGGGTGTGGGATAGGGTCCACTTCAGTTGCCTTTCCGAAACACTGTATGAAGATTATGTTATTACGATCCCTTCAAGACGACGGCAACATCGACATATCTTGCCAAATTAAGTAGAACCTTTCTCAGCTTGTAGCTTTTGCCAAACTAATCTGTTCTTTCCTTTTAGCCATTGCCATCCTGTTTTTCACCTTGTAGCTATTGCCACACCAAACATGTTTAGCCATTGCCAAACCAACACCTTGTAGCCACTGCCACACCAACATCCTTTTATCACTTTGTAGACACTGCCACACCAACATGTTCCTTTGCTTGTAGCCATTGCCAAATCAGCCTCTTCCTCACCTTGTAGTCATTGCCACACCAGCCTCTTCCTTACCCTGTCCATTGCCACACCAGCCTCTTCCTCACCTTGTAGCCATTGCCACACCAGCCTCTTCCTCATGTTCCCTTGTAGCCATTTGCCACACCAGCCTCTTTCCTTACCTTGTAGCCATTGCCACACCAAGCCTCTTCCTTGCCTTGTAGCCATGCCACACCAACAGCCTCTTCCTTACCTTGTAGCCATTGCCACACCAGCCATGTTCCTTTCCTTGTAGCCATTGCCACACACCATGTTCCTTGCCTTGTAGTCATTGCCACACCAGCCTCTTCCTTATCCTGTAGCCACACCCATTGCCACACCCAACATGTTCTCACTTTGTAGTCATTGCCACACCAGCCTCTTCCTTACCTGTAGCCATTGCCACACCAGCCTCTTTCCTTACCCTGTAGCCATTGCCACACCAGCCTGTTCCTTACCCTGTAGCCATTGCCACACCACATGTTCCTCACCTTGTACCATTGCCACACCAGCCTGTTCCTTACCTTGTAGCCATTGCCACACCAGTTCCTTACCTTGTAGCCATTGCCACACCCTGTTCCTCACCTTGTAGCCATTGCCACACCCTCTTCCTTACCATGTAGCCATTGCCACACCAGCCTCTTCCTTACCTTGTAGCCATTGCCACACCAGCCTCTTCCTTACCTTGTAGCCATTGCCACACCAGCCTCTTCCTTACCTTGTAGCCATTGCCACACCCAGTTCCTTA
>JADBJO010009369.1:59193-71693 GCA_016801955.1 Conus betulinus
TATCCAAAGAATGAGCTTGTTACCCACATTTATGTTAATGAGTTTTTCTTTGCCATCAGATGTGGTTGTATGGTGTTGAATGCTGATGAGAAATCAATAAAGAGAATGCGTACAAAGGAGGCAGTTTTTTTTCGAGGTGTGAAAAAGCATGATGGAGAAGTGTGAGTGTGGCATCATCTGTTGATCTGTTTCTGTTGGTATGCGAACTGAAACGGGTCTTGGTACTGTGTAGTATCTTTTAAAACATAACTGAGGACAATTCTTTCAAGACATTTCATTGCAACAGATGTGAGGGCAACTGGTCGGTAATCATTTAAACAGCTTGGGTTGCGTTTTTTTTGGGAACAGGACATACAGTGGCATTTTTCCATAAAACAGGAATTATACATTCTCTAAGTGACCAGGTAAACAAACGACTGTAAACATAGGAGAGCTGAGAAGCACACACCTTCAACAATTTTCCACAGATATTATCAGGGCCCATTGCCTTTCTCACATTTAAACGTTGAAAAAAACAACTGAACATCATTTTCCTCAATCACAACAGAATCACTTCCATCAACATCGTTTTTAACATTGCTTTGGAGTTTCTTCCTTCCTTCACTTCCTTTAATTCTTTACTAAAATCTTTATCAAATCTACAGTAAAAATCGTTCAGCTTTTCTGCAAATTGCTTCTGTTCTTTTGCTTTTTTTTTTGTTACTAATATTTTGGTTTGAACATTTACCTGAACCTGATAAAACCTTATTCCTTCCATGCATCTCGCATATTTCCATTCTGGAACATGTTTTCAACTTTTCTCTTGTAAGCTCTCTTTGATTCTTCAATCTCCGTTTGCAGTTTCTTTTGTACAACCTTACGATCGCTTTTATTGCCTGATTGAAAAGCTCTTTTTTTCTCATTTAGAGAGTTATTTTCAGAGATTTTGTGTACCCAAGGTTTGTTGTTGGGAAATATTTTGATAGTTTTAGTAGGTACAATCATGTGTTCACAGAAAGAAATGTAGCTGGAAATAACATCGGTGGCTTCGTTAATGTCAAAACTAGAATTCAAAAACAGCAAGGTGATGTTTGCAGCCCGATTCTTTTTTCGTTGTTCGTCAACGAACTTGCACTAGAAATTATAGAAAATGGCAAACATGGTGTGTCCTTTGATTTGATAGAATTGTTCATATTACTCTTTGCGGATGATATTATCTTGTTATCAATATCGGTTGTTGGTCTACAAAGACAGTTGAATAGTTTGTATGCAGCTGCAATGAGACTAGAGCTAGAGCTAAAAGTGAATATAGAGAGAAAACAAATATCATTTGTTTTTCGCAAGGGCGGGTATCTGGCTAGGCATGAACAATGGAAGTATGGAAATGAGCCAGTAAAAGTAGTAAACGTGTATAAGTATCTGGGTATATTCTTTTCAACCAAGCTGAGTTTTACCTATGCATGTAGAGATATAGTAACAGAGCAAAAAGAGCTGTTCTAATTATATTTAAAGTAATGTATAAGCTTGACTGTAGTTCGTTTAATATATTTAAAAAGTTATTTGATTCACAAGTTCAATCAATTTTACAATACGGGGCTGAAATATGTGGGCGTTCGAAGGCGGCAATGTTATTGAAAAGCTGCATCTGTTTGCCATGAAACGCTTTTTGAACGTCGACAGTCGTACTCCTAATGATTTGGTATATGGAGAAATGGGGAGGTATCCTATCTATTTAAACTCGTACGTTAAATGCATCAGTTATTGGCTAAAATTGACAAGGATGGAAAATTACAAGCTACCATTTAAAGCGTATAAAGTGTTATATGATCTTGATATTAACGGAAAGAAGACTTGGGCCACAAATGTTCGTAAGTGCCTATATTCTTATGGTTTTTCTTTTGTATGGGATAACCAAGGTGTCGAAAATATTGCAGCCTTTATCAAATGCTTTAAACAAAGAATCATTGACTGCAGGTGGCAAGACTGGCATAGTCACATGTACACCAGTGACCGATTTGCTGAATATAGGGCATTTAAGGCAACAAATCTTGTGGAACCATATGTTGAAATTGTTATGAATAGATATGTTAAAAGTGCTCTTGCAAAACTTCGATTTGGTGTGTCAGATATAGCCAGCCACCGATTTAGATACAGTGAAAAGCAGATGAAATTATGTGTCGCTTGTGTCATGTTCGTAAGGAAGATGCCATTCATATTATTCTTTGTTGCCCTGTTCTTCATGATTTAGGATGAGATATATTCAGCCCAAGTATTATAATGACCCATGCCAGTTCAGGTTTAATCTACTAATGGCATGTAGAAATGAGAGTGTATTATCTAATGTTGCACTATTCACTTATAAAGCTTTAAAACGTTTGTGTACTGCTTCAACATAAAAATGCTATGGATGGACCACATACCTTTTTTTTTTTTTTCCTTTGTTTTGTTTCGTTATGCTTTACTTTATTTTTGTTTAGTACTTGACAAATGCTTTATGATCAGTGCCTAAATTGCGTAATGTTAGTATATACATGTGTGTACATGTGAGATCATATGAGTTGGTGAACGACCACCCCCTTTAGATAGGGGCCTAGGCCTAAAAACTGAATAAACATTCGCATTCACCCCCCCCCCCCTCCCCCTTCACCATGATCATGTGGGTCCCAGGACAGAAGAAAAACGAATTTAGAAAAGTCTATTAAAGAGAGGCCTGTCAACTCAATGACAAGCAGGAACGCATGTTGAAGAGGTCTGTCAACTCAATGACAAGCAAACACATGTTGAAGAGCTGTCAACTCTATGACAAACAGAACACTCATGTTGAAGAGCTGTCAACTCTGTTACAAACAGAAAACTCATGTTGAAGAGTTGTCAACTCTATGACAAACAGAAAACGCATGCTGAAGAGCTGTGAACTCTATGACAACAGAAAACTCATGTTGAAGAGCTGTCAACTCTATGACAAACAGAAAACGCATGTTGAAGAGCTGTCAACTCTATGACAAACAGAAAACTCATGTTGAAGAGCTGTCAACTCAATGGCAAGCAAACACATGTTGAAGAGCTGTCAACTCTGTGACAAACAGAAAACTCATGTGGAAGAGCTGTCAACTCTGTGACAAACAGAAAACTCATGTTGAAGAGAGCTGTCAACTCTGTGACAAACAGAAAACGCATGTTGAAGAGCTGTCAACTCTGTGACAAACAGAAAACGCATGTTGAAGAGCTGTCAACTCTATGACAAACAGAAAACTCATGTTGAAGAGCTGTCAACTCTATGACAAACAGAAAACTCTTGTTGAAGAGCTGTCAACTCTATGACAAAGAAAACTCATATGAAGAGCTGTCACTCTATGACAAACAGAAAACTCATGTTGAAGAGCTGTCAACTCTGTGACAAACAGAAAACGCATGTTGAAGAGCTGTGAACTCTGTGACAAACAGAAAACTCATGTTGAAGAGCTGTCAACTCTATGACAAACAGAAAACTCTTGTTGAAGAGCTGTCAACTCTATGACAAACAGAAAACTCTTGTTGAAGAGCTGTCAACTCGGTGACAAATAGTACTGTGTCAGACGAATTATTGTTGACAACGGCAAGATGGGTGGAGGACTGTGGTTTTGCATACAGCTGTGAATTGACTTCTGGAGGATATTGTAAATGTTGCATATAGTCATAGCTGTGAACTGACTTCTGGAGGATATTATAAATGATGCATACAGTCAGTACAATTGTACAGCTGTGAAATGACTTCTGGGGGATATTGTAAATGTTGTATACAGTCAGTTCAATTGTACAGCTGTGAATTGACTTCTGGGGGATATTGTAAATGGTGCATACAGTCAGTACAATTGTACTGCTGCGAATTGACTCCTAGAGCATTGTAAATGTTGCACACAGTTAGTACAACAGTACAGCTGTGAATTGACTTCTGTGGGATGTTGCAAATGATGCATACAGTCAGTACACTTGTACAGCTGTGAACTGACTTCTGGGGAATATTGTAAATGTTGCATACAGTCAGTTCAATTGTACAGCTGTGAATTGAATTCTGTGGGATATTGTAAATGATGCATACAGTCAGTACACTTGTACAGCTGTGAATTGACTTCAGGAGGATAGTAAATGATGCATACAGTCAGTACAATTGTACAGCTGTGAATTGACTTCTGGATGATATTGTAAATTGCATACAGTCAGTACAATTGTACAGCTGTGAATTGACGTCTGGGTGATATTGTAAATGTTGTATACAGTCAGTACACCTGTACAGCTGTGAATTGACTTTGGGGGATATTGTAAATGTTGCATACAGTCAGTACACTTGTACAGCTGTGAATTGACTTCTGGTAGTATATTGTAAATGTTGCATACAGTCAGTGCACTTGTACAGCTGTACATTGATTTCTGGGGGATACTGTAAATGTTGCATACAGTCAGTAAAATCTTACAGCTGTGAATTGACTTCTGGAGGATTGTGCGTGCATGGACAATACATGTGTGTGTGCCTCAGTGCGTGAGTGAGTGTATGCGTGCATGTTTTTATGTTTGTTGTTGTTATTTATGTTTGTAAGTGTGTGTATGAGAGAGACAGACAGACAGACAGAGATAGAGACAGAATAAAACAGAGATAGAGACAGAGGCAGACTGTATGTTCTTGTGAAAAAGGAGGGAGAGAAAGAGACAGCCAGACAAAGACAAGAGACCAACAGACTGACAGACAGTGGCAGAGAAACAATGGCCAGAAACTAGAGATGCTGTATAACAGGATCACACACGAACTCCAGTATGAACAGACAGACCATTGCAAAGCATGTGGCCACAAAACACACACCCCACGATGGCTCAAAGGTCACTATTTTAATGTCTGAAAGGCCTGTCCCTGGCCATCAGGAACCTACTCAGCAGCAGACGACATGTTTACCAAGGTGTCTTGACCTTAGCCTCTATAGCCATAGCCGCCATAGCTCTTGCCCTGTCCGTAGCCATAGCCGCCATAGTCCTTGCCCAGTCCGTAGCCATAGCCGCCATAGCCCTTGCCCAGTCCGTAGCCATAGCCGTAACCGTTCTAGGGGGAACAAAATATCAAATAGAGTGGTACAAAAAGTAGCTGACGTAATTACTCTCTCTCTCTCTCTCTCTCTCTCTCTCTCTCTCTCTCTCTCTCTCTCTCTCTCTCTCTCTCTCTCTCTCTCTCAGAGTAACAACGAGATTATTTGGATTTTCAATGTACTTTCCAGCAAGGTACCGTCGTAAATCTCCAAAACCTGAACAGATGATTGATATAAAGGGTTTTTTGTCATTCTTTGGATTTTTGCAAAAAGATGTAGCATGTAAGAAGCTCATTACCATTTGTACAACAAAGCCTCTGCACAACATTCTCACTGGTTCAAAACCTCATCTCAGTTGTATGACTCATATGCCTTCCATTTCCGAATCTTTTGACTTTTCAAACAAATCCAGCACCATTATCAAAAAACAAATCAGATATCTGACACTTAAGTTCTATCGCCTTGCAATCTCAAGCCTGATAACATTTTGTACGCTTTATATGGCAGTCTTTCCTTAACCATATTCCAAACTTTCACCAGAATTTGATCCATCGTGTAAATGAGTATAGGATTAAGACCAGCATCCTCCCAGTAACATTGATATTACAGAGTTAACTCCTCCAGTTGTCTTCGGACTTAACACGCGTATGTATGTTTTTCCTATGTGCATGACAATTTATACAGAACCGAGAGCTCAGCTCTGTGGTGAGCAATCGGTTAAGTCGGAGTTCACAAAAACTATAACAGAATTATTCCAAAAAGCGAGTGAAATGTTGCAAGATGCCCAAAACAGTGCTTTGATCTGTTGTCTAGATCGTGGCAAGCGGCTAAAATATAGCTGAGAGCAGAAGTGAAAGAAAGCCCAGAATATTTGAAACACTTGACAGCATCCACCATGCATAGGACTCCCCTCTCTGCCTGCCAACAATTTACCATTCCGGAGCACTGCTAGAGGCTGGTTTCACATTTATCTTTAGTTTTCGTCGAGTCGATGACGACCATTTCAGTCATCTTGGGGTTGAGGGGATGAGACGATTTGTGAGTATATAGGTATATGATAAAGCCGATGCGTGCACGGAATGTGCTGTGACAGCTTGGAAGGGAATGTGGGGGATCACGTCTTGATTACTGGCAAGGGCTTTCTTTGCCTGTCTCTTTGTAGCGCTGTAGCTGTCCTCCTTTCTTAGCATGAACTGGTGCTTTTGTAAATAGAGTAGCGCCATCTAGCTCGATGCACAGCAGTTTGTTCCCATGTGTCAGGGTTGATGTTAAACGTTTTCATGGATGCTTTGAGAGTGTCTTTGAAGCGTTTAGTCTGATGTCCATGGGAGCGCTTTCCTTGTTTGCAGCTCACCATAAATAAGTCTCTTGGGTACCTGGTAGTCTGGCATGCGAGCTACATGACCTGCCCATCGGAGCTGAGGCAGCATCGGGATGGTGTGGATGCTCGGCAGGCCTGCTTGGTCGAGCACCTCTGTGCCTGAGATTTTGTTATGCCATTTTTGTTTAACATCTTCTGAGGAAGGCTGTGTGGAAGTGATTCAATTTCTTGTTATGCTGTTTGTATATACTGTCCACATTTCACATGGACTGAGGAGTGTGGGGAGGACAACTGCTATGTACACCTTCAGCTTGGTCTCTAGACTGATGCCTCTTGTATTCCAAACATTGATGTGTAGTCTGCTAAAGGCTGCACTGGCTTTTGCAATTCTGATGCTAACTTTATCATCGATGGTGACGTTCCGGACAGTATTCTGCTTCGGTAGGTGAATTTACTCACCGCAGCGATGTCTCACACCCACACTAACTGTGGCGTTATACTCATCGTAGGGTCTGCCTGGCGCGGGTTAATGCAGAACGTCTGTCTTCCTTGTATCTATGGTGAGACTGCAGTTGGCGCATGCTACAGAAAGCTTGTTGATGCTGCATTGCATGCCAGTTTTCTCAGCCAGCATTGAGGGTGCAGTCATCAGCATACAGAAAGTCCCTGATGATGTCTTCAACAACCTTAGGTTTTGCCTGGAACCTTTTGATGTAAAACAACTTTCCATCAGTTTGAATCTGATGTCGTTATCTACGTCTCCTTCTCTGAAGACTACACACGCATAAAATGATAGAAATGGACACAGCCAATATTAGGTAGGTACTCAAGGTCTGACCAGTGCGTCGGGCTAACGCGTAGTCAGACATCTGCTAAGTCGTAGCTATGAGACCCTCTTCTTAAATTCTTTCATCTAGTTATCAATTCATTTATTCATCAGCTTTAAATCATGCGTAATGTGTTTTCAAAACTTAGCGGATGAAGTGTAGCGTATACGGATTAGTCCGCACTCAGTGACGCCCCCTCGATGAAGCTGAAACTGAAACTGAAAACTGAATTGTACAGTCAGCACTGCAGAGAACTATTGCTGAACAGCAGGTGCCAAAACACAGCCTTGCTGAATTCTATTGCTGAACAGCAGATGCCAAAACACAGCCTTGCTGAATTCTATTGCTGAACAGCAGGTGCCAAAAAACACAGCCTTGCTGAATTCTATTGCTGAACAGCAGATGCCAAACACAGCCTTGCTGAATTCTATTGCTGAACAACAGGTGCTAAAACACAGCCTTGCTGAATTCTGCCGTTCTTTTGAAGTATAGGCCAGGGCAGTTCCATGAACATCCAACCAAACACTTGTTAAAAATCAATAAATGCTACGTGTAGTTTACGACTGAGTGAGCACTGCGTCTGTCTGATTGTTAAAACTGTAAACATCCGGTCAGCGTGTGAAAATCCTGTCAAAAAATTGCGTGATACTCCCGTGTAATGTTTTGTCGATCTCCCCACCGTTGCTATCTATGGCGTACAATAAAACTGTATAACATGCCGCTTATATCGCAAAGAAAGACACGACGTCGGTCAATACCAGTGTTATCGGCACAACTTCTCTTAAATAAAAGGAGTATGGGATCTTCATTACAAAGCCAAGTGTAGTGTGTCACCATATTTACACCTTTGCCCTTTTGACCCCCCTGATTGTTCAAACCACTGCCTCTTCTGATAGAGGGCTGTCGAAACAACTGACACGACCGGTTCATTTTCTAAGTTCATCTGAATTGTCAGCAATATTTTCAAGAACGGCTTTAAGTGATCATACCATTCATCAGTTGAAACATTATTGTGTGTGCGGGATGTTTTAAGGGAACTCAGGATCCCTTGCACCAGAAATCATCCTAGTTGTCCAGTGTTATAACAGAGAGAGAGAGGGGGGGGGAGAAAGAAGAGGGAGAGGGGAGAGAGAGAGAGAGAGAGAACCGAGACGGAGAGAGAGAGAGAGAGGGGGACAGAGAGAAAGGGGGAGGGAGAGAGATGGGGAGAGAAAGAGAGAGAGAGACAGAGAGAGAGAGGCAGAGAGAGGGGGGAGAAGGAGAGAGAGAGAGAGAGAGAGAGAGAGAGAGAGAGAGAGAGAGAGAGATCAAGTGGTGTGAACGAAGTTCGTATAGTCCACTCTGATTCCATACCTTGCCGTATCCAGCGGCGCGAGGAGCTCCATACCCGCCATAGGCCCTGTTACCGTATCCGAAACCAAGACCCAGAAGTCCGCTGCCGAAGCTCTTGCCCAGACCAAGACCAAGGCCGTAGCCTCCGTAGCCTTTGCTGCCGTAGCCCAAGCCATAGCCGCCGTAGCCTTTGTTGCCGTAGCCCAAGCCATAGCCGCCGTAACCTTTGTTGCCGTAGCCCAAGCCATAGCCGCCGTAACCTTTGTTGCCGTAGCCCAAGCCATAGCCGCCGTAGCCTTTGTTGCCGTAGCCCAAGCCATAGCCGCCGTAGCCTTTGTTGCCGTAGCCCAAGCCATAGCCGCCGTAACCTTTGTTGCCGTAGCCCAACCCATAGCCTAGGCCGTAGCCGCCGTAGCCCTTATTGCCGTAGCCGCCGTAGCCATAGCCTTTGTTGCCGTAGCCGCCGTATCCCTTATTGTTGTAGCCGCCGTAGCCATAGCCAGGGAAGCCCAGGCTGAAGCTACCCAGGGCGTGCCCGACCAGGACACAGACGACGAACGCGGTGTAGAGCTACAAATCAATCAATCAGCCGGTCCTGTCAGACTCAAGCAGTGGTGGACTCGATGCATCAAGAGTTAACATGTCTTGAAAAGCCCAGGACAGACCTGAACTCAATGCATCAAGAGTTAACATGTCTTGAAAGCCCAGGGCAAACCTGAACTCAATGCATCAAGAGTTAACATGTCTTGGAAGCCCAGGACAGACCTGAACTCAATGCATCAAGAGTTAACATGTCTTGGAAGCCCAGGACAGACCTTGGAGGTGCGGGCGATCTCCACGTGGCCGTGTGCTGTCCTTGTTTGTTTCTTCGGCCTGTCTTCCCTGTGCAAGCCTTCTCAGTCGACCGGCGTCGTTCCTATAGGCTGTTTCATCCGTAAAATAGACTAGTGCTTCAAGTCTGCAGTCCGGGATTTATTTAATACGAAGAACACTGAGTGAAATCTAGGCACAACTCGCGCTACAGACAGAGCACGCAGAAGGGTACACATGTACTAAAAAAATTCAGTCCTGTAACACAGACAGTGCACACACTAATGTACAGCTTTACTAAAAGGTCTGTTCTGTGCTACGAACAGAGCACACAGAAAAGTACACTTGGACTTAAAGATCCGTCTTGTATTAAAGACACAATACACGTACACAGGAGGATGAGTTGTACTGAAAGGTTTGTCCTGTACTATAGACACAATACACAGGAAGGTGGAGTTGTACCAAAAGGTTTGTCCTGTACTATAGACACAATACACAGGAAGGTGCATTTGTACCAAAAGGTTTGTCCTGTACGACAAACAGAACACACAGACAGACACGGCTGTTTCTAAGCAAAGCGCCACACAGAAATGGAAAAATGCTAAGAGCACAGCAAGAGGCACAGTTGTATTTAAAGATCGCAGAGAACTGTATCCATGCAACAGATTGTAACGCTGCCGCCTAATTACTAACATATTACACTGGCAGATTCTGCCACGCTGAATCTTTTAACTGTCACGACTTGTCAAATATAAGGTTTTTTTTTCAACCGAAACATTCAATGTGTCAAAATTATACACACAAGACGCTGAGCAATGACAGGCAGCAGAAGAAGGATGGCCAGTGTCTGCACGAAAGGAGGCGCGGCACCTCACAACATGCAACAAGAGAAGTATTAGACTGTGTGTAACAAAATGCGCTGAAGGCACCATGACGTCAAAGACACTCTGGCTAACAGCAAAAGAAGGCTATAACAATCAAAGCGATGATGACAGAGAAGAGGGAATTTCACACCGATTGGAGCAAAGGAGGAGGGGTGGGGATGACGACGCATCTGCCCGTCATCTCATGGGCTTTGGATTTCTATGAAGAAGGGTCGCAGGGCCCTAAAGGTGAGGGCAGAAATGGCTGAAAAGAGCTCCAGCTGGATCTGGTTGAGGAAGAACAACAGTGAACTTTTGAATGTCCCAGCTCAAACAGGTGTGAATCGTAACTATATAGGCAACACGCCCGTCTCAGCTGACACCATATGGGCAACTCGTCCATCTCAGTGACTCGCCATGTGGCAACATGGAATTTCCCCGTGGAGCATCTCAGTGACTCAACATGTGGACACATGTCCATCTCAGGTTGGATTTCTATGAAGAAGGGTGGGCTGAAAAGACACAACAGTGAAACATGTCCCAGCTCAAACACTCATCCATGCCCGACATGGGCAACTCGTCCATCTCATGACTCGCCATGTGGACAACACGTCCATCTCAGGTGACTCAACATGTGGACAACATGTCCTACTCAGGAGACTCACCATGTGGACAACACGTCCATCTCAGGAGACTCACCATGTGACAACACGTCCATCTCAGGTGACTCACCATGTGGGCAACATGTCCATCACAGGTGACTCACTATGTGGGCAACAAGTCCATCTGACAATGTGGGCAACATGTCCATTTCAGTGACTCACTATGTGGTCAATATGTCCATCTGACAATGTGAGCAACATGTCCATCTCCATGCAGCTGGGCCCTGAGGTGCCCAGCATCCAGAAGTGGCAGGTTTGACTGATGGCAGCCGAAAGGAACAGATGTGTGTGTATGTCAGGAGAAGGGCATCTTTGAGTCTTGAGCTGGATGGGATCCGCCCCATTTAGAGTGTAGAGGAGAAACACTTTGATGAACTGGGTGCAGGGGGCGGTATCCTTTCTCTGAAGACCTTGTTGTTCAGATAACTCTGAGGTTTCTTTCTACTTCCTGACATCGGGCTTTTCATAAATTCAACACGCCCATAACGTTTCTTTCCGGACATCAGTCTTGCGACTGCCGAGGACTCAGACAGTGGTAACACCATCAATGACAGATGATTCAGGCAGTGGTAACACCATCAATGACAGATGACTCAGGCAGTGGTAATACCATCAATGACAGATGACTCAGGCAGTGGTAAATCATCAATGACAGATGACTCAGACAATGGTAAAACCATCAATGACAGATGAGTCAGACAGTGGTAACACCATCAATGAGAGATTACTCAGGCAGTGGTAACACCATCAATGACGGATGACTCAGGCAGTGGTAAGTAGTAGCACCATCAATGACAGATGTGTGAGACAGTGGTAACACCATCAAAGACAGATGACTCAGGCAGTGTTAACACCATCAATGACGGATGACTCAGGCAGTGGTAACACCATCAATGACAGATGACTCAGGCAGTGGTAAATCATCAATGACAGATGACTTAGGCAGTGGTAACACCATCAATGACAGATGGGTCAGACAGTGGTAACACCATCAATGACAGATGAGGCAGACAGTGGTAACACCATCAATGACAGATGACTCAGGCAGTGGTAACACCATCAATGACAGATAGGTCAGACAGTGGTAACACCATCAATGACAGATGAGGCAGACAGTGGTAAAAACCATCAATGACAGATGACTCAGACAGTGGTAATACCATCAATGACGGATGACTCAGGCAGTGGTAACACCATCAATGACAGATGATCAGGCAGTGGTAACACCATCAATGACAGATGACTCAGGCAGTGGTAACACCATCAATGACAGATGGGTCAGACAGTGGTAACACCACCATCAATGACAGATGGGTCAGACAGTGGTAACACCATCAATGACAGATGAGGCAGACAGTGGTAACACCATCAATGACAGATGAGGCAGACAGTGGTAACACCATCAATGACAGATGACTCAGACAGTGGTAACACCATCAATGTATCCACATCACACATCACACCACATGCATGTCGAGATCATACCACATCTATATCCAGATCACACCACATGCATGTCCAGATCATACCACATCCATATCCAGATCATATCACATCCACATCCAGATCTAATACATCCATATCCAGATCATACCATATTCCTATCCATGTCAAAACTACATCCATGTCCAGATTATACCACATTCCTATCCACA